>SJYC01041636.1:0-10691 GCA_006408675.1 Madoqua kirkii | reverse complement strand
GTAGAAATAAGAAAAACAAAAAGAGCTAATATTAAATTAGATGATTCTTAAAATGGTCAGAATATAATAATCAAATTGTATTTTTGTATACATGATAACTGTAAGGGAAATTATTTTCCTTATTATACCAAAGTAGAAAAACTACTGTACACATAAGTTTGAGATGCTGTCGAGATATAACAAAAAGACAAATTGAAAGCAAAGAAAATGACAATTTCCATAAATGCAGCATATAAAAATTACATTGCTAAGCAACCGGGCTATAAAATAACTAGAATCTTCATTCAATTCATGTGCAAACTTGTATGACCAACATCATTCTTATGCCTACTTAGTATCTAAAAAATATTAGAGAAAAGACAGAAAATAAAGTCATTTTTGTATTGTATATATGTAAATACACTTTCTGGGTAATATTCTAAACTTATTCCCATGTTCCTTTGTGCTTGAAAGTACAATTTTATTCAGTAATTTTCTTTTGATTATTAAGGTAAAGTGAGTATTTCTCCAGGAAAATTTCTACCTTCCCTTCAAGGAACATAATGAACATACTTAAAGACATCTCACTAAACTCTTTATTAATGGAATTAATAAATCAAATCAGACCTAACAATACTAACCAAATATAGATTGATGTATGTTTTTATTTTTTACTGTAAGGACACCTCATACTTTATTAAAGCTCAGGGAGCTTTTGGTTTGTCTTTGACTGTGTGGATCACAACGAACTGTAGAAAATTCTTACAGAAATGGGAATAGCAGACCACCTGATCTGCCTTCTGAGAAATCTGCATGCAGACCAGGAAGCAATAGTTAGAACGGAACATGGAACTGCAGACTGGTTCCAAATCAGGAAAGGAGTACGTCAAGGCTGTATATTGTTACCCTGATTATTTAACTTATATGCAGTGTACATCGTGAGAAACACTAGACTGGAAGAAGCACAAGCTGGAATCAAGACTGCCAGGAGAAATATCAATAATCTCAGACATACAGATGATACCACCCTTATGGCCAAAAGGGAAGAAGAATTAAAGAACCTCTTGATGAAAGTGAAAGAAAAGAGTGAAAAAGTTGACTTAAAGCTCAACATTCAGAAAACTAAGATCATGGCATCCGGTCCCATCACTTCATGGCAAATAGATGGGGAAACAATGGAAACAGTGACAGATTTTCTTTTCTTTGGCTCCAAAATCACTGCATATGGTGACTGCAGCCATGAAATTAAAAGATGCTTACTCCTTGGAAGAAAAGTTATAACCAACCTAGATAGCATACGAAGAAACAGAGACATTACTTTGCCAACAAAGGTCTGTCTCATCAAAGGTATGGTTTTTCTAGTAGTCGTGTATGGATGTGAGAGCTGGACTATAAAGAAAGCTGAGTGCTAAAGAACTGATGTTTTGAATTGTAGTTTTGGAGAAGACTCTTGAGAGTCCCTTGGACTACAAGGAGATACAACCAGTCCATCCTAAAAGACTCCATTACATCAATCTAAGTGTATTTTAAGGATAGTATCTATGTTTTCAAGAAGAAAAATATCAAGTAGAAAAATGGCATTATTTTGCATATTAACAAATATCTTTAATGTTATAACAAATAATGTTATAACGAATGTCTATCTCATATCTATTTCTGGCTCATATCTACATCCAATTCTTTCTGATATCATAGGACATTCTCCAAAGTGGTGATACCAGAAGTCCTGCAATTTTTGCAGTACACAATTACCACATTTTTCAGTTTAATGATTCTAGGTGATTTTCAGTGGTAATTCATTATAATTTAAATTGATATTTCTATCATTATTAATTAACTGAGCATCCATTTTGTATGTTTAAATAGGCATTTGTGTATCTGCCAAGTGTCTGTTGAAGACTTTGCCAATTTTTTCTGTTGGGTTGTCTATCTTTTCCTTACAAATTCGTAGGAGTGCTTTGCATTCTTTTATCAGATATATGTTTTTGGAATAATTTCTACCACTCTGTTCATTTTCTTCTAATGGATGTTAGATGAATAAAAGCTGTTAATTCTAATGTAGAATAATTTGTTATTTTTTTGAAAATATTTAGCATATATGTCTATTTTTAGAAATCTTTGCTTCCTTGGAAATCATGAAGCTATGATTCTGGTAGTCAACTAAAAGCTACATTGCTTAAATTCTTATTTAAATATGCCGTTTATATGGAATTCACTTTTGTGTGTGACGTGAGAAAGAGTTTGACACTTTTTTTTTCAAAATGGAAAGCCATCAAAACAGCAGCATTTATTGAAATAGCCATTCTTTTCCCACTATGAAGCCACTTTTCTCAAGTATCTTCATATATGTGTTAGGCAATTTGATGGACTCTAATGTTCTCTTCCATTGGTCTCTGTGTTTCTTTGCATCAGTATCATGCTCCATTAGTCACTGTAGTTGTATAATAAAATTTGGTGTCAGATGATGTGTCTCTAACTTTCTTCTTTTTCCAGATTGTCTGAACTAGTCTTGACCATTTGCATTTCTGGATTTTTTTTTTAGTTTAAAAAAAATGTATTGTGGTAAAATCTTAGCCATTTTAAATATATATAACTTAATGTTATTAAGCACACTCATAATGTTATATGATCATAACTGCCAAACATCTCCAGAACTCCTTTTGTTTAACAAAACAGAAACCCTATGAAGTGAAAGTGAAAGTGTTAGTCACTCAGGTGTGTCTGACTCTTTGTCAACCCATGGACTGTAGCCCACCAGGCTCCTCTGTCTGTAGAATTCTCCAGGCAAGAATACTGGAGTGGGTTGATACTTCCTTCTCCAGGAGATCTTCCCCACTCACAGATTGAACCTGAGTCTTCCACATGGCAGACAGACTCTTTATTGACTGAGGCACCAAGGAAACCCTATATCCAGTAATAATAACACTTTATTCTTTCTTATTATAACCCTTGGCACCACTATTCCACTTTCTGCATTATGATTTTAACTACTCTAAGTAATTCATATAAGGAGAATCCTATGTACATGCCTTTTTGTGACAGGCTTATTTCACCTAGTATGAAGTTCTCAAGATTTATCCATATTGTAGCACATGTCAGAATTTCCCTTCTTTTTAAAGCTGAATAATATTCCACTGTGTGTGCTATGCTTTGTTGTTCCATCCCTTCTGATTTTTTGCAATCCCATGGACTGTAGCCTACCAGACTCCTCTGCCCATGGGATTTTCCAGTCAAAAATACTGGAGTGGGTTGCCATTTCCTCTTTCAGGGAATCTTCTTGACCCAGGGGTTCAACCCATGTCTCCTGCACTACAGGCGAATTCTTTACTGCTGAGCCATCAGGGAAGCCCCCATTGTGTGTGTATATATATATATATACCACATTTTGCTTAACCAATTATCTGTAAATGTACACTTGTGTTACTTCAGCATTTTAGCTATTATAAATAATGTTGCTACAAACATTGTTGTACAGTTATCTCTTCAACAATCTGATATCAATTCTTTATAGTATACACCCAAGAGTGTAACTGCCAGATTATATGATTCTTCTGGATTTGATTTTTTTTTTCTTTTTTGAGAACTCTCCATACTGTTTTCCACAATGATGTACACTTTACATTCCCACCAACATTACAGAAACATTTCAATTCCCCCATATCCTCACCAGCCCTTGTTTTCTCTGCTTATTTTTGTTGTTTTTGTCCATGGTAGTCATCCTGATGAGTACGAGCTGGTGCAGGGTACATTTGCTTTGTATTCCCAAACCATTAGAGATGTTGAGCATCTTTTCATGTGCTTACTAACCATTCATATATCATCTTTGGAGAAATGTCTATTTAAGACAAGCTATCTGTCCTTTTTGGGTCTTTTGTTTTGTTGTTGGTTCCCATAAGGTGTATCCAAGTTGCTCCTGGGGCGTGTACAAAAATGCCTGCCAGAGGGCTCAGAGGTGGGAGACAGATACTCAATCCTGAGAAAAGATCTTAAGTTGACCAAAATGAACTACGATTTACCATCCAGGGTTAATTCCTTCTCCTATAATTTGCCAGCCTTCAAAGGTTTCCAGAGTTCCAAAGTAGTTACATCAGATGGATTCTGCCTCTTTGTCCCTGTGGGGAGATAGATTTCTGGCTCTTACCCAAGTTTGTTTGTTTTCAAAGGCTGTTTCTACCTTATGTATCAGAGCTATTCTTTTAATATTTTGTATTATTGATGAGTCTATCATTTTCCTTTCTTTTTGTCTGGCTTTAGAATCAATCATTTTCTGGCTTCAGATAAAGACTTTGAACATGTTCCTAATTTTTCTATTATTTGAAACTATTTATAAGATAATTGCAAATATTTAGAATCATTAACAAGTAAAGTCACCTGGGCTTGAGATATTCAATGTTGGAAAAGTTTTGCTCATGAGTTCAATGACATTAGTAAATATCTGCTTATTCGATTTTTTATTTTCATCATGAGTCAGGCTTCTTAAGGTGTGTCTTTTGATGATACTGTCCATTTTATTCAAAATGTCAGAATTAATGTCTCAAAAATTGTTTATAATAGTTTCTTGTTATGTTTTGATGTTCATAATATCTACATTGATGTTCTCTTTTTAGTCCCAATAACAAACTTCTATTCTCTCTTTCTCTCCCACTTCTCCTGTTATTCCAGACTGAAGCTAACCCACATTCAGTCTTCAGTAGTTTTTGCTTTTGTCTTACTCACTTCAGCTTCAACTGGCAAGATCCTCTGCCCCTCAGGCTTTCTCAAAAGTAAACCAGCTCTGTCTCTTTTTGCAGGTGCTTGTCCCTCCTCGATACATATACATTTCTTGAAGTTTCAATTCTCTGATGGGTTCAGGAAGCATTGCTCGTTTGTATTTTATCTTTTTCTATTGTTCTTCTGGGACAATATTTTTGACACTTTCTGTTTCCTGAGCAGAAAGACCACTTTAATAGCATATATCTTTAATTTCTATTTTTTTAGAATTATTTTGAGAAAAATTCAAGGCCTTATTGGGAAAGATATAACAGAATTTGAGACATGAATCTAGGAAACTGCAGCTGCAAAAATTTTCATGTACTCATATAGCTTTCCTCCCTTACTGCTAAATATTTTTAATAGCCTTACTAAAATTATCCTCTTCTATATTTGTTTTTTAATTGACTTTCCTCATATTTCTAATTAAATAATATATATATGACAAAGAGTCAGATGATTACAAACCAACAGATTGATCCTGTTTCAGTAGTATGTAAATGTACTCAAAAACAAATATTTAGCCTGTGATTTTTATGTGCGGCAATGTTCTAGACCTTAGAGACAGATGAGATGATTATTTTTCCAAAGTACATATTCTTGCTTTGGGAGTTAGAAAGCAAAGAAATCTACAAATAGAAGATCAACATAATTTCAAACAAAAATAAGTACTATCACAAAGAAAAACAGAGCCCACTACAAAGGGATATGATAAAGAGGAAAGTAGTGAGAAAGTTCTAATTTGGATGTAGTAAGTGTTAACAAAGGGGCCCCAGGTGGCACAGTAGTTAAGAATCCGCCTGCCAATGCAGGAGACACAAGAGATGCAGGCTTGATCCCTTGGTTGGGAAGAGTCCCCTGAAGTAGGAAATGGAAACCCACTCCAGTGTTCTTGCCTGGAAAATTCCATGGACATAGGAGCCTGGCGGGCTACAGTCCATGGGGCTGCAGAGTCAGACATGATTAGCACAAGCACAAGTCGTAGCATACCTTATTAAAAGCTGGAGTTTTAGCCGAAACCCGAATGACCTGAAGGGAATCATCGGCGTAAGAAACCGTGATGAGCAGGGAAAGCAGAGCGGGTGGAGAGTCGTGATTTTGATATTATCTTTGGTCCGTATTAGAAACTTGTTCAGTAAGTGGGCCATTGTAACAGATACTTTCCTACTGTAAAACTTACCAAGTGGCAGCCTTATATGAGTGGAGGGAGCAAAGGATTATATAGGAAGAGGAAACCTTGTTCTTAGTTAACGTTACAGCTGAGAGCGGTCACACTGGTTGAAGTATCTGGATCTCATCACTGTTTTTAAGATACAATTTCTTTGTAGTAAGACAGTGGTGACAGTGAAATCAAAGGATGAACAATGTCTGGACTGTTGCATACCTGTCCAATGTGCCCAGCTGTCTTAATTTTTACAAGATTAATTTGATGTTGCTTGTCAGGTGATCACAATGTTAGATAGAACATGCACAATTTACACCCCTCGAAGAGTTTAATGAAAACCAGTACAATTCTTTGCCTGAATCTTCTTTAAAAAACCCAAAGACATCTCATTTCATCAGTCCATTTAGAGAACTACACCAGATGGAGTCCACCTTAGTATTTTCTCTGCAAGAATATAGAAAGTGACAGTGGAAATGCCATTTTCTTGGAATGTGGAAAAAATATCAATAATATTTACTAAATTTTATATTTCCGTGACATTTTAAATGATTAAGGGATGAATTACAAATTATACATACTAAATTTTATATTTTTAATTTTATTTTTAAAATTTTATATATAAGATATAAAAATATTTTATATTTCTGTGACATTTTAAATGATTAAGGGATGAATTCCGAATTATCTCTGTAGCATTTATTTCTAAAATCTTAAATAATAACTTATTTTAATTACATATATTTGTCTGATTGTTCACAAGTAATATACTTCTCAGCATAAGGTGATAACCACAGATACTGTTTTCTGGGACAAAGCCTTTAGGCTATAACAGATTCAGTTTACTATTTCTCTCTAATAAATGAAGAATAAAATAATTTATAATAAATGAATTGTTTCATCTTGTAAAATTACTAATACCACAAAATTCAGTCAGAAGATAGATTATGTTTCTAGTACATTTCTCTGATTTCACACTTTTAAAATATAAATGGGATGATAACTAACAATATTTGGCAAATGACTGCCACAGCAACTATCTAGAAGGTACTACTTCACTGTATGTCAGATAGTATTTTCAGAAATATAGATGTGTATTTAGATGGAAATAAAGAAATGGTATAACCCTAACAGAAGCAGAAGATATTAAGAAGAGGTGGCAAGAATTCACATAACAACTATACAAAAAAGATATTCATGACTCAGATAATCATGTTGGTGTGATCACCAACCTAGAGCCAGGATGTGAATCCTGGAATTCGAAGAGTCAGAATCCTGAAATGTGAAGTCAAGTGATGCTTAGGAAGCATCACTATGAACAAAGCTAGTGGAGGTGATGGAATTTCAAGTGAGCTATCTCAAATCCTAAAAGATGATGCTGTAAAAGTGCTGCACTCAATATGACAGCAAATTTGGAAAACTCAACAGTGGCCACAAGACTGGAAAAGGTCAGTTTTCAATCCAATCTCAAAGAAAGGCAATGCCAAAGAATTCTCAGACTACCACACAATTGCATTCTTCTCGCACAGTAGTAAAGTAATGCTTAAAATTCTCCAAGCCAGGCTTCAACAGTATATTAACCATGAACTTCCAGATGTTCAAGCTAGATTTAGAAAAGACAGAGGAACCAGAGAACCAAGTTGCAACATCTGTTGGATCACTGAAAAAGCAAGAGAGTTCCAGAAAAGTATCTAGTTCTGTTTTATTGACTATGCCAAAGCATTTGACTTACGTGGACCACAACAAACTCTGGAAAATTCTTCAAGAGACAGGAATACCAGACCACCTGACCTGCCTCTTGAGAATTCTGTATGCAGCTTAAGAAGCAACAGTTATAACTGGATATGGAACAACAGACTGGTTCCAAATAGGAGAAGTACTGTGTCAAGGCTGTATATTGTCACCCTGTTTATTTAACTTATATGCAGAGTACATCGTGAGAAACGCTGGGCTGGATGAACCACAAGCTAGAATCAAGATTGACGGGAGAAATATCAATAACCTCAGATATACAGATGATACCACCCTTATAGCAGAAAGGGAAGAAGAACTAAAGAACCTCTTGATGAAAGTGAAAGACAAGAGTGAAAAAGTTGGCTTAAAATTCAACATTCAGAAAACTAAGATCATGGCATCTGGTCCCATTCCTTCATGGCAAATAGATGGGAAAATAGTGGAAACAGTGAGAAACTTTTATTTTTCTGGGCTCCAAAATCACTGCAGATGGTGACTTGCAGCCATGAAATTAAAGGATACTTGCTCCTTGGAATAAAAGTTATGACCAACTTAGATAGCATAATAAAAGGCAGAGACATTACTTTGGCAACAAAGGTCCGTCTCGTCAAAGCTATGGTTTTTCCAGTAGTCATGTATGGATGTGAGAGTTGGACTATAAAGAAAGCTGAGCACTAAAGAACTGATGTTTTTGAACTGAGGTGTTGGAGAAGACTTTTGAGAGTCCCTTGGACTGCAAGGAGATCCAACTAGTCTATTCTAAAGGAAATCAGTCCTGAATGTTCATTGGCAGGACTGATGTTGAAGCTGAAACTCCAATACTTTGGCCACCTGATGCGAAGAACTAACTCATTTGAAAAGACCTTGATGCTGGGAAAGATTGAGGTGGGAGGAGAAGGGGACCACAGAGGATGAGATGGTTGAATAGCATCATCGACTCAATGGACATGAGTTTGAGTAAACTCTGGGAGTTGATAATGAACAGGGAGACCTGGCATGCTACAGTTCATGGGGTCACAAAGAATCAGACACGACTGAGCGACTGAATTGAACTGAAAGAAACATAGCCTATGTACACAATATGTATATAGCCTATAGATACAAGATGTGGAAGAACTTCCAGAGTGTTACACTCTATGTTATTAGCTGCTCTGAAATTCAGTATTTAATGTAAGTTCTCTCAGCACAAAGGGCATTATTTTCTGTACTAAGATTCAAAGAAAGGATTTGCTAATAATTGCTTCTATAGCAACTAAAAATCTTGGCATCTCACCCTTCAGCATTTTAAAATCTTATAGAATATTTTGTTAGTAAAAAAAAAATGAAGGCTGATAATGTATTTAAATTCATTATTCTTTAAATTCATTTTTCCATTTGCTTTTAAGTTGATTCATGTTTCTCAGAAAAGAAAGTATGCTAATGATTGGATCACTTTTTCTACTATGTAGATCATCTATATTAAATAACTAAAATAGTATGATATTACTTAAATGTATTCTTCCATAGCTTAAGTTGTACTTCATATTTTCTTTTCACTCTTCTATTTAGATATATACATATCTGTGTGTGTGTGTGTCTGTGTCTGTGTCTGTGTGCATAATAGTCAAATTTTAGATGCTTGCATTACACCAGACAATACCTTTCATAGACAGAGAAGCCTGATGGGCTATAGTCCATGGGGTTGCAGAGTTGGACACAACTGAGTGACTAACACAGACACAGACACACACACACAGACAATTCAAAGAATGAATAAATGCTTAATTTTGATACCACTAAAGACAATTTTCACAATTTTATATATTATTTTAGAAACACAAATCAAAAAGGTAAAATAAATATGAATGAAAAAAGATGACCAAGTTGGCATTTTTCATTTCAGACTTTATATTTGGGCTTTCCACTGGAAAAGATTATATTATAATAACAAAATTTTGCTTTTTTCCAGGGAGACTAATCTTGGCTTCTTTGCTGCCTCATCTCTTTTAATTCCATCTAGTTTATTTTTCATCTCAGAAACTATGTTTTTCACCTTGAAGAACTCAATTTGGGTTGTTTTTGTAGTCTCTATGTCCTTCTTAAGATGTTGATGCTTTCCTTTACCTTTTTGAACCCATGGAAATTAGTTCTAATAGCTCTTTGAAAGTCATTGTTTACTGATTATACCACCTGCACCATTTTTCAGTCTGTTTTCATTAATTAACTTTTCTCCTATTATGGATTATATTCTCTTTTTCATTGCATCCCTGGTAACAACTGTAGGCTGCATGTCAGATATTGTGAATTTTACTTTATTGGTTGCTGGATGTTTTTGTATTTTTTTAATATTTATAATTTTGTTCTAAGAAATTGTTAAGAAATAGTTGCATTCTTTTGAGACTTCCTTGTAAGCCTCAATTAAGGTGCAACTGAAGCAACACAGTCTAGGACTAATTCCACCCCTGGCTTGCCTGGTGGCTCACAGTAGAGAATCTGAGTGCAAGCGAGGAGGCCTGGGTTCCATCCCTGAGTTGGTAAGATCCCTGGAGGAGAGCATGGCAACTCACTCCATTATTCCTGCCTGGAGACTCCCCTTGGACAGAGGAGCCTGGTGGGCTACAGTCCACGGGGTGGCAGAGTCGGGCACAGCGACCAAGCACAAGCACAGCACAGCACAGCATCCCTAGTAATTGAAGGTTGCATGTCAGATATTGTGAATTTTACTTTACTGGTTGCTGGATGTTTTTATGGGTTTTTTTTAATATTTGTAATTTTGTTCTATGAGACAGCTAAGAAATAGTTTGATCTTTTTAAGTCTTCCTTGTAAGTCTGATTAGGGTACAACTGAAGCAATCCAGTCTAAGACTAATTCAGCCCCACTAGTAATCTATACCTATTGAATAATCTTTGTGTGTTGAATACTTAGCTTGATGCTGCATGTATTAAATTATATCAAATCATATTTGTATAATAAAGCAATAAATGTAAGACAAAATATAAATTTTAAATTAAATTTTATTAATTAGAATAAAATGTTTTCTAGTAGTTGAAAATTTGAACATGTTTAAATACTTATCTCTATGAAATT
>SJYC01041635.1:0-11157 GCA_006408675.1 Madoqua kirkii | reverse complement strand
AAAATTTGAACATGTATAAATACTTATCTCTATTAAATTCGTTTTGTTAATAATTATGAAAAGAAGAATCTAGTTTTATTTTTTACAGGTGACAAATACTTCATTTAAACACTAACATTTAACTGTGTTATGCAAAACATTATGCCACTGGTTTTTATAGATTATCATTATAATTAACAGCTTCATACAACTAACGTCCTATGCTGCTTGCTGTTAATATATAAAAATTATTGTTTAATATATTTTGTTCATTTTTATCTGTTTAAGCCAGGAGAGTAAATTCAGTCCCTATTACTCCATCATGTGCAGAAGCACAAATCTTAAGTGAAACTTAATACCAAAGAGTTCCAATTTTACAACAGATCCATCACTGGCTGTTAGCATATCTTCCTACATCTGAGACACCAATGTAACTCCTTGCTGTTAAGGCTTACAATAACCAAAATGTCCACCACTGTGTTTCTCAAGCATGTGGGTATATTTTTAATTTACTGGTCATCTTTGCGACCCCGTGGACTGTAGCCCACCAGGCTCCTCCATCCATGGGATTCTCCAGGCAAGAATACTGGAGTGGGTTGCCATTTCCTTCTCCAGAGGATCTTCCTGACCCAGGGATGGAACCCAAGTCTCTCACATTACAGGCAAACACTTTAACCTCTGAGCCACCAGGGAACAGGTATATATATATATATATACATATATGTGTATATATATATATATACATATACTCTAATTATCCATTATTCTGTCCTTGTTTTTGATTAGATATTGATCTCCATTTTTTTTCTAATAGTTCACAGGAGTTTCTATCAGTAACAAAACCAATAGCAATAATAATAAAAATCACCTTGAGGGACCAAGTTTATATCACAACTTTTTATTCTGCTTCCATAAAACTTTTGTAAAATACAACCACTATCTATCATCAGCATCATTAGAATGGAAACAAGGCATTTTAATCTCAAAAACAAAATATTTTAACCTAATAAATTATATTTTAAATAATTTTTCATAGTATCATCCTTAGTTTTCTCAGTACAGACTAATATAGGGGATTTTTTTTTCTTTCCATTATTTGAGACTCTGGGTATAAAGTTATTCATCCCTGCTGTCTGGTATATGTACAATGTTCAAAGGTGAATGTTCAAAAAATTCTTGACTAAATGATGGAAATTCATGTGATCTATACCACGGTTATTAAAATTTAAATTACTCTTTAATTATAAGAAAAAATCAGATAACCTTTAGAGGAATTTCTAAATGATACTTGATACTAAAGTGTCAGTCTTCACTTCCTTGTATGAGGGAAACTGTAGAAATAGTTTTAAAGCTCTCCAAACTTCTGTGTTCTTTGCATGTCCATGATTTTAATCCTTATCATTTTCAAGATTTGTTAAATTATTTGAGTCCATCAAAGGAAATCAACCCTGAATATTCATTGGAAAGACTGATGCTGAAGCTGAAGCTCCAATACTTTGGCCACCTGATGAGAAAAGCCAACTCATTAGAAAAGATACTGATGCTGGGAAAGATTGAAGGCAAGGGGAGAAGAGAATGACAGAGGATGAGATGGTTGGATGGCATCACAGACTCAATGGACATGAGTATAAGCAAGTTTCAGAGATAGCAAAGGACAGGGAAGCCTGGTGTGCTGCAGTCCTTGGGGTCAGAAAGAGTCGGACACAACTGAGCAACTGAACAACAATTCTCTTAGATAAATTACAGATTCTATGTTGCATACTGAGCATATCATTAGTAACAAATAACTTAGAGATGACAATGGCCATAAAAATCAATTTAATTTGATTTCCATGAACTGAGCTATAACTTTAAGAATACTAATTCATCTAATAAGGGTGATGATATTTACATAATGTTGCCTCAAAGGTATCCCTGTTGCTTTAAGACAGTTTCCTAGGGGATAATAGCCAGGAAGACAATAGAAAAAAATAAAAATAAAATAAAATAAAATCTCGATTAATTTAATTCCAATCTAAAGGAAGACTCTATATTTAAGGTATTTGAGACAACCAATTCACTGTTACAGATTCAGATATATGTCTGTATATATAAGATATTTTTAACATAACTCAAATTATAAGAAATCCTTTTTTGGTAGAGAAACAACTGCTCTATGTTTTACCTAAGGGAAAATATAAATCTGAGTTCACTAAATATTTGCCTCATTGCCCTCTGTTAGTTCATGCCCGCCCAATCTATAGGGCCTCAGTTAAGAACTATTCTATCATCTATATATCAGAGGAGAATGCCTCTGTGGTATGTTGATAGTCACTCTAAACAAATATTTATACAGTTGAAGTCAGAGATATAAAATGTCAGTTCCAAATCCACCCATGATGGCACATATACCAGACAGATGACAAAGTCTGGCTCAGGTTATAAAGGCCTGTGAAATACTTGAATCATATTTTGCAACCCTTGAAAGAATTCAAGTTGAGATTAGCAGAAACCAGGCTCAGTTCTGTCCATAATCCCCTTTATCTGTCTTCTAGCCAACAAAATGAAAACCTGAAAGCCGAGCTGACAAGTAGAGTGTGAAGGGCCTTCTACTGCAGTTAAAAAAAAAACTGAGGCTGCTCTTGGTAAAAAAAAATATATATATATTTTTTGTTCTATTACTATTATTGTTCTTATTGTTATTCATAGAAAGAATGAACAAAAACTCTAAATGGCATTATTCTTCTGGATTCTTTATTATATATAACATGCAATAAATTAACTCCCTTCATGTTACACTGGGCATATAACATGAAAACATGTGCAGAGAATAGAAATCAGTATCTCTAAAGATAAATCCCCTGTGATACAGAAATACATTATTTTTAAATCTAGAGAATTGGGTTCATTAAGGTATAAGAGTGTTTCAGTACAGTCCTTACAAATGTAAATGCAGAAGTAAATCAGAAAAGACAAATAATGCCAGCTACATACAAATATAAGATTATTCTATGTATATGGGACAGGATGGAGCTCTGCATGAAGTCACATGTAGAAAAGCAATATTGGCAATAAATCAAGTAATATCCTTATTAAACACAGACATTTCAAGAAGGGTGAACAGTACTGTATAAGATTCATAACATTCACGTTATTTGTAAAAGAAAAAAAAAAACAAGTGAGATGCATTCATTCAATAGGATAAGCTGAAATGATATGAAAATCCTTCTTTCCAGTCTTAACACATTGGCATACATGTGTTTTCTTTTACACATTGCTTTTATATATGGCAATACAGGAAAAGCAAACAAATAAACAATAAATGAACAAACTTACAAAAAAGGAGGCAGGGATCCCCAGTCCCAAGATTTAAAAGGAAAAAGCAAATAAATTCAACATGAGAATAGTGATTAGGAGCTGAAATTTAGAAATTCAAGAGGGTCCTAGAAAAAATATGCCTTGTTTTTGAGGGCTGGCTTTATGTATCCATTATCTTTTCAGAAAACAAGTAGATGCTGGAAGATGATACAATATCTTCAAAGTTCTGAGGACATATGCCTATCCAAATTAAAATTCTATACCTTGTTTAAAAAAACTACTCAAGAACAAGAAATAAAGACATTTCATTCATAGAGAGACAAAGAGGCATTACACACACAAATTGTAACAACGAAACAGTCTAAAGCAGTAGGGGCAGCTATAGCCCGCTGTGCGCCAGTTCATGGGGTCACAAAGAGTCAGACACGACTGAGTGACTGAACAACAAGACAACAAGAGGGATATTAAAAAAAGAAAAATTATTGATTATTGACTCCAATACCTCAGGCTTTTCTTTACCTAAATAATCTAGATGGTGTTTGAATAATGGGAGCTTTAAAAACTTTGCACAGAATTCTCATGTGTTTTTTCCAAGATTGAAGACCACTATACAAAGAATGCTCTTCATTAAAAACAAACAAAAAAGTATAAAAAAAGAGGTAAGGCTGCTTCCACGTCTTGGCTATTGTAAACAGTGCTGACATCCCTTATAGTGGAATCTAAAAAGAAATGATACAAATGAACTTACTTACAAAAAAAGCAATGGAGAAGAGAATGGCAACCCACTGCAGTATTCTTGCCTGGAAAATTCCATGCACAGAGGAGCTTGAAGGGCCACAGTCCATGGAGTCACTAAGAGTCAGACACAATGAGCATAAAACAAGTGAGATGCATTCATTCAATAGGATAAGCTGAAATGATATGAAAATCCTTCTTTCCAGTCTTAACACATTGGCATACATGTGTTTTCTTTTACACATTGCTTTTATATATGGCAATACAGGAAAAGCAAACAAATAAACAATAAATGAACAAACTTACAAAAAAGGAGGCAGGGATCCCCAGTCCCAAGATTTAAAAGGAAAAAGCAAATAAATTCAACATGAGAATAGTGATTAGGAGCTGAAATTTAGAAATTCAAGAGGGTCCTAGAAAAAATATGCCTTGTTTTTGAGGGCTGGCTTTATGTATCCATTATCTTTTCAGAAAACAAGTAGATGCTGGAAGATGATACAATATCTTCAAAGTTCTGAGGACATATGCCTATCCAAATTAAAATTCTATACCTTGTTTAAAAAAACTACTCAAGAACAAGAAATAAAGACATTTCATTCATAGAGAGACAAAGAGGCATTACACACACAAATTGTAACAACGAAACAGTCTAAAGCAGTAGGGGCAGCTATAGCCCGCTGTGCGCCAGTTCATGGGGTCACAAAGAGTCAGACACGACTGAGTGACTGAACAACAAGACAACAAGAGGGATATTAAAAAAAGAAAAATTATTGATTATTGACTCCAATACCTCAGGCTTTTCTTTACCTAAATAATCTAGATGGTGTTTGAATAATGGGAGCTTTAAAAACTTTGCACAGAATTCTCATGTGTTTTTTCCAAGATTGAAGACCACTATACAAAGAATGCTCTTCATTAAAAACAAACAAAAAAGTATAAAAAAAGAGGTAAGGCTGCTTCCACGTCTTGGCTATTGTAAACAGTGCTGACATCCCTTATAGTGGAATCTAAAAAGAAATGATACAAATGAACTTACTTAAAAAAAAAGCAATGGAGAAGAGAATGGCAACCCACTGCAGTATTCTTGCCTGGAAAATTCCATGCACAGAGGAGCTTGAAGGGCCACAGTCCATGGAGTCACTAAGAGTCAGACACAATTGAGCGACTAACACACTCTCATGCAGGAGATGACATAAATTATACTTATTTAGCCTCTATTTTGGAGAAGACAATGGCACCCCACTCCAGTACCCTTGCCTGGAAAATCCCATGGACGGAGGAGCCTGGTGGGCTGCAGTCCATGGGGTCGCTAGGAGTCAGACACGACTGAGCGACTTCACTTTCACTTTTCACTTTCATGCATTGGAGAAGGAAATGGCAACCCACTCCAGTGTTCTTGCCTGGAGAATCCCAGGGACGGGGGAGCCTGGTGGGCTGCCGTCTATGGGGTTGCACAGAGTTGGACATGACTGAAGTGACTTAGCAGCAGCAGCAGCAGCCTCTATTTTGAGTTTCCCAGTGGTTCAGATGATAAAGAATCTGCCTGCAGTGTGCAAGACCAGGGTTTGATTCCTGGGCTGGGAAGATCCCCTGGAGAAGGGAATGGCAACCCACTCCAGTATTCTTGCTTGGAGAATCCCAAGGACAGAGAAGCATCAAGGACATCAATCCCAAGGACATCAAGTCACAAAGAGTTGCACACTACTGACACACACACACAAAAGAAAGACTTAGAAAATGAAATTATGGTTGTCAGAGGGAAAGGATATTTAGGGAGTTTGGAAAGGCCATGTATATGCTGCTGTATTCAAACTGGATAATCAACAAGGTTCTACTGTATAGCACACGGAACCCTATTCAAAGTTATGTGCCAGCCCAGATGGAAGGGGAGTTTGGAGGAGAATGGATACATGATTATGTGTGGCTGAGTCCCTTTGCTGTTCACATGAAACTACCACAAGTTGTTAATCAGCTATACCTCAATACAAAATAAAAACTTTAAAGTCTGAAAAAAAGAAACAGATGTAAGGTAAACTGAACAGTGATGAGCAAAAAAAAATTTATAATGTTGGAATAAGTTTGAATAATGGTTGAGTGTAAAAAATAATACTAAATAAAGGATAAATACAAAATAAAACTAAAACGTTAGATGCTATACTGAAATATTAGAGGTCAGATTTTAGATTTGGAAAGTCCATGAACTTTTTAGCAAGAAAATGAGACAATTAGTTTTAGGCTTTTTAAAGTTAGGGATATATGTTGACATTTTCAGAAACAACTAAAAATGAATATTTCAGATATTAGTCACAAAATGGTAGCCCATAAAAAGATAATGAAAAATGTGATTAAACAAGGTTAGTTCCGGAAAGGATAAACCATGAAACAAAGGGGAAATTGTTGTTGTTTAGTCACTAAGTCATGTCGATTCTTTGGAATCTTTTGGACTGTAGCCTGCCAGACTCTTATGTCCCTGAGATCTCCCAGGCAAGAATACTATAGTGGGCTGCAATTTTCTTCTCTAGGGGATCTCCCCAACCCAGGAATCACACCTGAGTCTTCTGCCTTGACAGGAGGATTCTTTATCACTGAGCCAAGAATAACAATACATATGATTACAAAGACAATAAAAATAAATTTTAAAATTCTGGTTTATGTTGCATACAGAAGACATACACAAAGTATTTTTTAGATGTAATGATGTGTGTCACTCGAAAGATTAATCATATATGTGATAAATGTTTTCCACTTTGTCAATTCATGGCAAATAGATGGGAAAACAATGGAAACAGTGACTGATTTTATTTTGAGGGTTCCAAAATCACTGCAGATGGTGACTACAGCCATGAAATTAAAAGACACTTGCTCCTTAGAAGAAAAGCTATGATCAACCTAGACAGAATATTAAAAAGCAGAGACATTACTTTGCCAACAAAGGTCTATCTAATTAAAGCTATGGTTTTTCCAGTAGTCATGTACGTATGTGAGAGTTGGATCATAAAAAAGCTGAGCACTGAAGAATTGATGCTTTTGAAATGTGATGTTAGAGAAGACTCTTGAGAGTCCCTTGTACTGAAAGGAGCTCTTATCAGTCTATACTAAAGGAAATCAGTCCTGAATATTCACTGGAAGAACTGATGCTGAGGCTGAAACTCCAATACTTACACCACCTGATGGGAAGAAGTGACTCATTTGAAAAGACCTTGATGCTGGGAAAGAATGAAGGCAGGAGAAGGGGATGACAGAGGATGAGATGGTTGTGTTGCAGGAAGGGGGACCCCCCTTCCAGGGCCTGAAACTGGGCTCTTGTCAAACACTCAGAAATGAATTGTTCCAGGAGACATATGTGCTGACAAAGCAAGAGATTTTATTGGGAAAGAGCACCTGGGTGGAGAGCAGTAGGGTAAGAGAACCAAGAACAGCTCTGTCACGTGGCTTGCAGTCTCGGATTTTCTGGTGATGGGATTAGTTTCTGGGTTGTCTTTAGCCAATCATTCTGACTCAGAGTACTTCCTGCTGGTGCATGCCTTGTTCAGCCAAGATGGATGCCAGAGAGAAGGATTCTGGGAGGTGGTAGGACATATGATGTCTCCTTTTGACCTTTCCCAAACTCTTCTAATTGGTGGAAGCTTATTAGTTCTGTGTTTCTGACCAGGACCTCCTGTCATAAAACAACTCATGCAAATGGTTACTATGGTACTTGGCCGGGGTGGACAGTTTCAATCAATGTGCTTCCCCTAACAGTTGGATGGCATCAGCGATTCAATGGACATGAGTTTGAACAGGCTCAGAGCAATCATGTATGCGTCATGGATTCATTTTAATATAGTAAAAAACTAAAGCTTGAGTTCAAAGTTTTTATGTTAAATTCATTCTACTGCTTACCTAAGAAAAGGAAAAATGGGAGTCAAATGGGAGTGGAGAGAAGAAAAAAGAAATATGTGCATGTGTGTGTTTATGAACAGAAGCACAACAGTCAATCATGTGCTTCTTTTACAGCATGACTCACTGCACTCCACCACAATATTAATAAGATTTCAAACAATATAAGCATCTGTGCAGAAATAATTGTCTCATGCTTACATGTACTGGGCAATGAGCTCACCTTACTGTTTCCATCTAGTCTTCAATTAAAATTCTAGAAATGAGAATGGGCTGTTAGAGTTTAGTTAATGAGCCAATTATCTTTACAGAACATGCTAGTTATGCACAGCTTTACCTTGGCTTAATTATGTTTTAAAATAGCAGGCATTCATATGTCTCTAATTGATGGTTACCACACACACACAGTGAGTTTGAAAATCCTTATCAATGTGCTTGAATATATTTGGTTGAATCTTTGGACTAATCTTTGTTGAACTTACCCCAAAGTATATCTTATAACTGTCTACTAAAAACTGTGCTTGTGTTTAGCCTTTCTAAAGACAGTGGAATACTTCCAAATATGAAGTAGTCACATTAGAATGTTCCTAGCATCAAGACATTCAGTATTTGTGGAAACAAATTTTCTCAGGAAAATTTAGCTTCCAGCACAGGAGGAAAATAAGGGGAGCCATGGATTTAAAGGCAAATTTGAAGATGAGAAATCAAAATTCAAATTCCATAGTGAAAGAAAAGAAGAAAAAGTTAGTTACTATAGAGAAAGACAAATAAAATGCAAAAATTGTTAGAATATATTTTGTTCAGTTACAAAGTTACCCATTACTGCATTATTTGTAATCTATTGTAATATTTTCATCTTGAAATGAAAATTTACACAAGTCATCTGCTATTGTTTAGAAAAGATCTAAAGTGGTTGAAATGAAATGATTTTCAAAGAATGTGCTTAAAGAGGGGTACAATACACTTAGAAGGACATAAATGTATCTCTTACTATTGACAATTTGTGGCCCAGCCATGGGAATATACCTTAATTCCAATTAAAAATGAATGATGATTTTATATACATACATATGCATCTTATCATATTGATTCTAAGCCAGGCTAAATCTAATGAAATCTAGATATGGTTGAAAAACTTAAGTAATGTATTTTCATGATTTTCCAAACACTAGAAAATAAGAAAATGTTCTATTTGTCATTTTCCTTTGGAACCTCTTGGCTTCCTGAGCATGATTGTGTTGATATTGGAGAAATATTCATAGGAAGCAACAGAGGCCATGAGAATAGAGACTATTTTCCAGGTGGCTCAGTGGTTATGAATCTGTCTGCTAATACAGGCAATGAAGGAGACATGAGCTCAATCCTTTGGTGGGGAAGATCCCCTGGAGAAGGAAATGGCAGCTTACTCCAGTATTCTTACCTTGCCTGGAAAATTCCATGGGGATGCAAAAAGAGTCTGACATGAATTAACAAGTAAACAACAACTGTTTCCTTGTTAGAAAAAATAAAATAAAACTTTCTATCTAATTCATAGTGCCCTCAAGGATGTTTATAATATACAATTTGAAAATTAAATACATACTAGTTGTTAACTAATCTACCCCTTTGTTCACACATGCATTTCATCCTAAATATGTTGCTCTTAGAATTCAGAGGTATCCTTTAATCCTATCCATCTCCTGACCACTCAAAACCACAGATTTTTCTATTTCATGACAAACCAGTGTTTAGCACATTAAACATTTGTTGATCAATTACTATGTGTGCTAAGCCAGGAGGATCAAAGATGGATGAATATTTATTTGTCTATTGGAGAGAAGTCTATTGAGAAAGACAGAACTGTGAACAGATGACTCATAAAGAGGTAAAGTCAATTCTGTTTATTCAGAGGAAGAAGTCCCCGTGATCAAACAAGTAAAATGATTTCATTGTCCAAGACATGAATTTGTGATTTAGAATGCTCACGCATATTTATCTTATTATCCACCATAGACGACCACCTATTATAATCAGAAAAACTTGTTAATGGCACAGAATCTAGAAGAACATCATGCATGAACCTGTCATATTCAGAAAGTGAGGAAGTGGCACAGTGGAAATAATGCAGGAAACTAAATCTCATGACAGAAGATTTAAAATGTACTTTAATTGTTCTTACTGTTATTAACCTATTTGGGCAAGTAGTAGTATTCCTTGACATTAGCATTTTTGTTTCATTCAAGACTTGAAGCCAGATGGTCAATGCTAATATTATAAAAATATTAAGGATTTAATTCATTCACAAATTTATAAAAATATATTAGCACCAGAGACCTATTTATTGGAAACAGAAAAGGTAGAACAGTTAGACTCGCTAACAGGTCTTTGTCAACCAAAGTGGACAGAAGTTTTATATGTAGAGGTCAATCCTGGGCCAGAGGCTATTTAATATTTTCATCAAAACTAGAGGGATAGGGAACTCTGTGGACTTAGTAATTTACTTTTCTCTTTTAGTTGATAAGAGTGATTAACACTTTGAATGTCAAGAACAAAATTCAACATGATCATAATATGATCTTGACAAACTGGAGAAGTGGTTTAAAACAATGTAATATAAGTCTAAGAGTCAGATGTGGACTCTAAAAGGGTTGGGAAATAAATGGAAATTATAATAAATGCAGACTATATCATGCTACTGAGAATGCATGTGTGTGTAATATGATGATATATAATAAATAATATTAAGTATGACTTGACTCAAGAATATAGCAATAACTATTATTATTTTACTCTCTCTCTCCATCCAAAGAATAGCAAGAAGAGATAAGAAAGCCTTCTTCAGCAATCAATGCAAAGAAATTGAGGAAAACAACAGAATGGGAAAGACTAGAGATCTCTTCAAGAAAATTAGAGATACCAAGGGAACATTTCACGCAAAGATGGGCTCGATAAAGGACAGAAATGGTATGGACCTAACAGAAGCAAAAGATACTATGAAGAGGTGGCAAGATTACACAGAACTGTACAAAAAAGATCTTCACGACCCAGATAATCATGATGATGTGATCACTAATCTAGAGCCAGACATCTTGGAATGTGAAGTCAAGTGGGCCTTAGAAAGCACCACTACGGACAAAGCTAGTGGAGGTGATGGAATTCCAGTGAAGCTGTTTCAAATCCTGGAAGATAATGCTGTGAAAGTGCTGCACTCAATATGCCAGCAAATTTAAAACATTCAGCAGTGGCCACAGGACTGGAAAAAGTCAGTCTTCATTCCAATCCCAAAGA
>SJYC01041629.1:0-11369 GCA_006408675.1 Madoqua kirkii | reverse complement strand
TAATCCAGAGGTGAATGTAGAAGACACTTTGGTTATAGTTTTATTTGATACTCTTGTCTATAAGGAATTGGTTTTTTCCTTTGCTAAGATTGATTCAGAACTATGAATTTTAATGAAATATCAATAAGTGAACAAGTCTCGTATTTTGGTTTTGACAAGACTCTCCAAGGATTAACCAAACCAAAGTATACTGCAGGAAATAGTATTCTTCTTAACATTTAAGTAAAAGTTGAATCATTTCAATATGTATGGAAGACACATAATGCATATGTATATATAATGTATTTGTATGTGTACATATACACACATAAAATTATAAACAGTTTTTCACCTAAAAACATTTAAAAGTTATTTGTTTGTATAATCATTCAAACCTCCTTTTTCTGATGGAAATTAAAGTTTCCTTTCATAAAATTACAAAGAAATAAATACTTGAACCAGGAACAATTGTACAATTCTATTGCCTCTTTATAGATAAAATGAAGAAATGGGAGCAAAATGATAATTTGGCTGGATTTTTAGTTATATCAAGCAAAAAGTGTTGATAAATAGTCAGCCTTGAAAGATGTTTCTCTTTCCAATGAGGAGGTGATAGAAGGAGTAAATAAATGAAATTGCTTCAGCCATTTGATACATTCAATAAGAAGAAAAGATGTGATTAAACACAACCAACATCTTCAGGCCTTCAAAATCTCTTATGCAAATTACTGAAATTTCTTTATTTATTCATTTTAGTTGAAGGATAATTGCTTTACAATATTGTGTTGGTTTCTGCCATAGGAATCAGCCATGAGTATATGTATGTAGCCTCCCTCTTGAAATTCCCTCCCACCTCCACCCCATCCCACCCCTCTAGGTTGTCCTAGAGCATTTGTTTGAGCTCCCTGAGTCACACAGCAAGTTCCCACTGGCTATCTATTTCACACACAGCAGTGTATGTGTCTCCATTCTACTTACTCTCCGTTTCCACCTACCCTCTCCTTCCCCCACCACACGTACCCGCAAGTCTGTTCACTGTCTCTGCATCTCCACTGTTGCCCTGCAAATAGGTTCACTGGTCCCATCTTTCTAGATTCCATATATATATATATATATATATATATATATATATATGTTAATATATTTGTTTTTCTTTTTCTGACTTACTTCACTCTGTGAAGAGTAATTACTTTACTTTCTGAGGTTCACCACCTCCTTAGAATTGACTCAAATGTTTTCCTTTTGTGGCTGAGTAATATTCCGTTGTATATAAGTACCACAGTTTCTTTAGCCATTCGTCTGTCGATGGACATCTAGGTTGCTTCCATGTCCTAGCTATTGTAAACAGGGCTGTGATAAACATTGGGGTACATGTGTATTTTTCATTCATGGTTTTTTCAGGGTATATGCCCAGTAGTGGGATTGTTGGGTCATATGGTAGCTTTATTCCTGGTTTTTTAAGGAAACTCCATACTGTCTTCCGCAGTGGCTATATCAATTTACATTCCCACCAACAGTGCAAGAGGGTTCCCTTTTCTCCACATCCTCTCCAGCATTTATTGTTTGTAGCATTTTTTTATGATGGCCATTCTGACCAGTAAAGTGATATCTCACTGTAGCTTTGATTTCCATTTCTCTAATAATAAGTGACATTGAGCATCTTTTCATGTGTTTATTAGCCATCTGTATGTCATGGAGAAATATCTGTTTAGATCTTCTGCCCACATTTTGATTGTATTGTTTGTTTTTGTGGTACTGAGTTGTATGAGCTGCTGGTACATTTTGGAAGTTAATCCTTTGTCAGTTGTTTCATTTGCTATCATGTTCTCCCATTTGGAGGGTTGTCTTTTCACCTTATTTATAGTTTCCTTTGCTGTGCAAAAACCTTTTCAGTTTAATTAGGTCCCACTTGTCTATTTTTGTTTTTATTTCCATTTATTCTAGACAGTGGATCATAGAGGATCTTGCTGTGATTTATGTCATAGAGTGTTCTGCCTATGTTTTCCTCTAAGAGTTTTTTGTTTCTGGTCTTACATTTAGGTCTTTAGTCCATTTTGAGTCTATCTTTGTGTATGGTATTAGGAAGTGTTCTAATTTCATTATTTTACATGTTGCTGTCCATTTTTCCCAGCATCACTTACAGAAGAGGCTGTCTTTTCTCCATTGTATATTCTTGCTTCCTTTACCAAAGATAAAGTGCCCAGAGGCACATGGGTTTATCTCTGGGATTTATGATAGCCTTTTTTATATTTAATTATATATATATATTGGCTGCATGTGGGCTTTTCCTGGTTCCTATGAGTGAAATGGTCTTCCCGCTGCAGTGCACAAGCTCTAGAGTACAGGCTTGGTAGTTGTTGCACACGGGCTCAGTTGCCCTGAGGTATGTGAGATCTTCCCAGACCAGGAACTGAACCCATGACCCTTGCATTGGCAGGCAGATTCTTAACCACTGGACCACCGGGGAAGTCTCTGTGATAGTTTTTAAGATGGTTTCTCAGTTATTAATTTCCACCCCTCACACACATTCATTCTATACTCCAAGCTGTATAAAACAGCCTGAAAATCTAAATAATTTCTCCATAACCTAACATTCTTTTTAGCTTACTATCCTACACATAAATATAAAGAATTTCTTCACTTATTTATTTAGTCACTGAAGCCCCTTTCTCTCTGGACCCACCTGTCCTGCAACCTCATCCCTTTAGAGCAAGAGTCATGGACCATAAGCCACACTTCTTTTAAACTTCCCTTCCTACCTTTGTCCACACTCCATCCTCTGACTATCTGCTCCTTCACTCACCATGATTTTTGGCTGACCGTCTTGTACATTTCACTCTGGGCTCAATCCAAACCTTCTCAAACTGTCAGAGGCAGATCAGGCTTCTTTGCAGCTTTTGAGATATAAAGTGAATGTCTGAATTTAACCCTTTACATGCATATGCATGTGAGTTCCACATGGGCATGACTCTATCTTGTTTGTTTTGGGTTTTTTTGTTTCTTTTTTTTTTTTTTGCAGCTTCTATATATATAGGATAACCTGGAATATACACACACACACACACACATATGTTGAGGGATTAACAAAAAACAGAAAGAGAGACTTGTAACATAGTCTTTATTTTACATGCAAATTGTACATATAAAGGATGGGAAAGAATAATCTCCAGAGAAACAGATAAAAGAGAACTTAAGATGATTAGTTGACCATAAGTTCAAAAGAGGTCAACAGAATGACTTACTTAGCTTACTTAAAAAGTGACTATTTTAAGGTGATGCTCATGGACATCCAAAGATCGAAGTATAAGTGATAATTTTGTTTCACTTTGCACAAGTGAGGGCACTTCTACAATATTTTGTTCAAGTGATTGACATCACATTGATATGGGCAACCCAAGTTCCATCAGATTCATGTTGTCTGGACTAATGAGAAAATGCTTTACTACAGTGTTTAAGGAATGTTTAAGATTTAGAGGAGTTTAATTGGAAGAAAAGATGCTTGAAATGTGTGAATAATTTATATATGAGTAAAATATTTTTGTAAGACTCTAGGGAGCAGAATTAGGACAAATGACTAGTTGCTAGAGGTAAAACCCACCAAGCAAATTAAAGAGAAAAAAAATAACTTTCATTCAGTGATATGCCATGAATTTTTACCTATTTGATGAGATTACCTTAAAACTGAGTATTCCTTTGATTGTTATCTGTTAGAGGAAATTTTAAATAGAACCCATCATAGGAGAGTGAATGATGTTTCTATAGCAAACAGAAAATGAAAAACATCTGCTTCTTTTAGAAAACTGTTAATGTGAGACTTCTGACAAAATGTCATATGTAGTAAATTAAAATTTTATTATAGACATTATTTAAAATTGAGTGCTTCTGTAAAGAGCATTTCAAACTTATTTTTTCTATATTAAGAAGTTATAATATCAATGTTTTGATAACAAAAGTGATCATGGTTTAATGATTGTGATTATAATCAATATTTCTTTAGAATAGCATTCACTTAAAGGGAAAATATAAGTTTACAAGAAGTAACTTTGTGTATCAGTTCAGTTCAGTCACTCAGTCGTGTCCGACTCTTCACGACCCCATGAACTGCAGCACGCCAGGCCTCCCTGTCCAGCACCATCTCCTGGAGTTTATTCAGACTCGCGTTCAAGTCAGTGATGCCATCCAGCCATCTCCTCCTCTTTCGTCCCCTTCTCCTCCTGCCCCCAATCCTTCCCAGCATCAGAGTCTTTTCCAATGAGTCAACTCTTCGCATGAGGTGGCCAAAGTACTGGAGTTTCAGCTTTAGCATCATTCCTTCCAAAGAAATCCCAGGGCTGATCTCCTTTAGAATGGACTGGTTGGATCTCCTTGCAGTCCAAGGGACTCTCAAGAGTCTTCTCCAACACCACAGTTCAAAAGCATATATGTATATATATATGTCAACTTGTTCAGCAATCTTCACAAATCTCAAAATGCTTACACTACCTTTTTTCTTCATTTTGTGGACTATTGACAGTAAAATAGAAAATACTGATATGTGCTACAGTGGCTTTGCTCAGGAACCAACTAGTTAAATTCACATATAATACCAGAAAATTGACATTTTGCTCCCCTCTACACTGTGTTTATTACATAGGCACAGAAAAAATGGTGCCCTTTGGAAATGATATATTTCATTATTTCTTATTCAGCTTTTTTTCATAGATTCTACTATAGCTATTTTGAAATATATATATATACATATACAAATATATACATACACATATTATGTGTGTATATAAACTATAAAATAGCCATTCTTTATTGGCCCTTGTGTAGTTGAACTGGAAAACTAGGACTCCAATGTGCCAAAAATCCCTGCTGACCTTATAATTCAATTATTTCAATCAGTGTAATATTCTAAGCTATTTTTTTAGGATATAAAACTGAGCCCTTCCTAAAATGACAACTGTTTAGGATATTTTAATATCTAAAATTTTTAATCATTGAACTCCTTGGAAACTCTAGCTCCTTATCCATGGACCTGAGCTTTGAAATGAAAAGCAAATGGAAATATTTTTGTTACCAGAGGGCAGAGTTACACTGTGAATTTACTTGTCACAGATCTTGAAAAAGGAGAATTGTTCAATAGAGGTATTCTATAATTAGTCTCAGAAATGATTCTTTATTTTCCATTTGTACTAATGTTTGGCTTTACTTTTCAGAGCCCTTTGAAGAGAGTCTTGTAGTTTTCATCTTCTATGAGCATTTGAAAATGTTCTGATTTCATGGTCTTGTATAATGTTGGACTTCTATAGCAGACACATTCATATTTGAATAAGACAGATAATTAATTAGGATATTTCAAAATAAGTGTATCTTATTAGTAAATGGGAGAAAAGGCTCATTTTCAACTAGTCTCGCCATTTTTAACAAATAAAAAAAAATAAATGAATTCAGACAAAAACGTATGAAAGCTAAAGGCATATTAGATTTTAATGTAATGCAGATATAGCCTGCAGGGGCTAACCATTTTAGAGGACACATGAAATTTCAATACTTATCTTTGAGGTGCCATTTTGAATTCCTTTCCACTTACTTTAAAGCATTTCAGGTCTGTTTCTGCTTTAAAAACTTTAGGTCAAAATAATTTCACATGAAATTAATTTTCTTTATCCACAGGAGACCCACAGTAGCTCAAACACAGTTAAAAATTAACAGTACCTGTTTTTCTAGTATTCTATTCATTACAGATACAGATAGTTTTGATAAACTTGATATGAAAGACTGCAGATTAAAGTTTTATGTTCTTTTCTTCAAGATTTTTCTTGTTAGTGTTCAAATGTAACTGCAGTGAAAGTTTTAGTACCCACTGACTATAGTTTGAGAAATGAAAGCCTGCCCAATTAGAACGCTCAGGTTCTTTTGTTCCCTCCAATGGACCATATCTGCTCTTTTGTAAGAATGCAGTGATGATGTTAATGATCAGTGTGCTTCAGTTCTTCTAATTTGACAGTAGAAATTACCCAGGCTATCGTTCAAATTGTGGCAAACCCCTTTAGTTCCAAAATGAATCCTGAATTCTGTTATCCGTGTAGAATATTTTTTTATCTTTGTTTACAGGAGGTATGTGCCACCCATGCATCACTAATAGGAGGCATTCTGCACCTGAATGCATTTGAAAGCTAATTTTAATTTACTTACATTGCAGAAATGAGAAAGAATACATTTTTACACAGTACAAGGAATCAGAAGCTGGTGACTGATGATGACTTTCTCCACTATAAACTTGTGTAACCTCGGTCTGCATTCCTATATTGTTGTTTCCTCAATTAGTCACGTCCAACAACTCTTCGTGACCCCACTGACTGTACCATTTCTATATATGAATCTTTAATCAGAAAGCCTTTATACCCTGTGCAGTCAAAATATTGATATAAGCTATTGTTTAAATAGCCTAAAACATTACTAGCAGACAATCAGTAGTGCTATGAGTTTCTTCAGAGTCTTTCTATCCTCCTTTATCTTTCTTTAAGAAGTTAGGCAGGCGAAGGGAAAGGAGAGTGCTGTCAATGCTGGGTCATCTCATCCTCTGTCGTCCCCTTCTCTTCCTGCCTTCAGTCTTTACCTCAATAAGTGTATGAATTGAATACGCTTGTTTAACAAATATTTCCAACCTTTTCAAGAAAGGTAGAGAACATCAATTAAAATTTTTGATTGAAAACATGATGCCAAATTATGTTTTAAATTTCAAAATTGTGCTAAGGGACGGGGGAACCTGGTGGGCTGCCATCTATGGGGTCGCACGGAGTCGGACATGACTGACGCGACTTAGCAGCAGCAGCAGCAGCAAAATCATAGTATATCCACATTTATTCTTATTTGGAAGATGGTAGCCTTGGAATTCATAAACAATTAGCATGGTTTTTTAAAATCATGTTTAATACTTTGTGTGTGTTCAGTCGCTCAGTCGTGTCCAGCTGTTTGTGTCCTCGCGGCCTGTAGCATGCCAGGCTCCTCTGCTAGTGGAATTTCCCAGGCAAGAACACTGCACCAGGTTGCCACTTCCTACTTGAGGGGATCTTTTTCATCCGGGGATCAAACCCGTATCTCCTGGGTCTCTTGCATTGGCAGAGATTCTTTACTGCTAGCACCACCTGAGAAGCCCATTTAACCCTTTATTTAGCCATAACTTATTTCCCTGTGTTTATGCCATATGACCAATACAGCATTCCATACTTGAAAATTCTGTTTTTATTTTTGTTGCCATTATTAGTCTCTTGTTATTAATATTCATTATTTTCATAGTTATTTCCTTAATTTAAAAAAAAAGACCATATTTAGTTGATGTCACAGCTCTCCCTGGTAGCTCAGGTGGTAAAGAATCTGCCTGCAATGCAGGAGACCCAGTTCAGTTCCTGGATTGGGAAGATCTGCTGGAGAAGCGATAGGCTACCCACTCCGGTATCATTGGGCTTTCCTGGTGGCTCAGCTGGTAAAGAATGCACCCACAATGCGGGAGACCTGGGTTCAATCCCTGGGTTGGGAAGATCCCCTGGAGAAGAGAATGGATACCCACTCCAGTATTCTGGCCTGGAAAATTCCATGGACTGTATAATCCATGGGATTGCAAAGAGTTGGACAGAACTGAGCAACTTTCACTTTCACAGCGCTCCACTACTTTCCAGGAAACACAAAATGGAATATTTATAATGATTTAATTTTCTTAGAATCCCAAGAAAGTTAACTTTATATGTTTTCATGTTTAGTAGCAGGGAAGTGTTACAGAGAAAAAGATAATTGAAATATTTTGTCCAGTAACTTTGTATGCATAATATGCATAGAACTTTATATACAAATTCTCACCCCTGGAATTCTAATGAGAAACCTCAGTCACATCCTATAGACATGTTAAAATAGATATGATCCTGAAATGGGCTGGCCTAATAATGAGCATACAGTAGAGTCACAAGTTAAATGTGTTCTCCCGTCTAACAAGGAAAGTGAGTGAAGAGAGTGTGTATAAAGAGAGAGAGAGACAGGAAAAAAGAGGGTCCCTGAGCTAATTTTCTAGCCATCAGTCAGACTATTGTTCCTACTAAAAGAGATTGAAAGAGAGAGTGAGAGTGAGAGTTATTATAATAAATATAAAGTAGCTTTAGCCACGGGAAATTACACTTGGAAGGTCAGGGGGGAGAATCAGAGAAGGATGATGAAGGGAGTTGGGTGTGAGCAGAAATATGCAGGGTCATGATTTTGAAGGAAGACGGAACATCACCCATGTCAATAACTGTTATCAATGTGTTACATGGTATATTAAAAATAGGAAGTTTTCTGAAGGAAAATTTTTAATTTCACATTCCAAGTAGATATGTGTTCCGTGTGTGTGTATGTCCAGATATAGTGTCAATAGATTGCCAGTGGCTATGTGCTTTATGAGGAAATTTTTCCTTTTTAAAAAACACTTTCTTTGGATATATACTAAATTGATGTGGAATAGTAGAGAGTCACTATTACTAGACGAATTCACTGTGTATATTTATCTGCCATAAATCCGTGACTTATCTATTGGACAAGTACATACAAACGAATTGCATTTTCCAAAGTCATTTTTTTTTTTTACTCTGTATTGTCTATAGAACATGTAACATCTTTGAGCAGAAAAGCACAGGGCTCTTCTTTTGGTGTATTTGTCTTGTTCATCAAATGTTTAAGGTCTCAACAGCAAGAATACCATGGCAGATTCTGCCATTAAGTTAGCAAATTAAAAATCAAACAAAATGTTTGTTGAATAGATGGGGGCTTAGTGCTGGTAACTGGGGAAGAAGAAATATGCAGAAATGCAGAAAGAATGACTATCTTTGCACAAAGATAATATATGAAAAAAAGACTCTACACAAAGAAAATAAGCCCCTACACAAAGAAAAAAAGAAAAGCTGAAAAAAGTACTGACTTATGTAAACTTTAGTTCAACTTACTTGACCTCAATCTTTCTCCTTTGTCATCTTTTAAAACTTCTAGAACTCTAAAACTTCCCTAAGGGTTAGGAAAACATCAAGATTTAGCCAAACTTTCATATTTATTTAAAATCAATTTTTCTTTTTATGAGTTTTGCATTGTACTTTTGCAAAAGCAATCAACCCAATAACAATAGTGTAATGCACTGGGTGGAATCATTAAACAACTTTAGAAAGAGAGTAATACAGTAAGAACTGTGCATTTCTCTTGGATTGTGCATGTATCTTGGATGACGTCCACTCAGCTGCTACATCTACTGTACTGGTTGATTGACTTCTCCTTTGAATGCAGCATGGTCATTACTGAGTTGTTTTCCCACTTTATACTGGAGAAAACCAGATACAACTTTCAGTTCAATTCAGCTCAGTCAATCAGTCGTGTCCAACTTTTTGTGACCCCATGAACCGCAGCACCCCAGGCTTCTCTGTACATCACCAACTCCCGGAGTCCACCCAAACCCATGTCCATTGAGTCAGTGATGCCATCCAAGCATCTCATCCTCTGTCGTCCCCTTTTCCTCCTGCCCTCAACCTTCCCAGCATCAGGGTCTTTTCAAATGAGTCAGCTCTTTGCATCAGGTGGCCAAAGTATTGGAGTTTCAGCTTCAACATCAGTCCTTCCAATGAACACCCAGGGTTGATTTCCTTTAGGATGGACAGGTTGGATTTCCTGCAATCCAAGGGACTCTCAAGAGCCTTCTCCAACACCAGAGTTCAAAAGCATCAATTCTTCTGCATTCAGCTTTCTTTATAGTCCAACTCTCACATCCATACATGACTAATGGAAAAACCATAGCCTTGACTAGATAGACCTTTGTTGGCAAAGTAATATCTATGCTTTTTAATATGCTGTCTGGGTTGGTCATAACTTTCCTTCCAAGAAGTAAACGTGTTTTAATTTCATGGCTGCAATCACCATCTGCAGTGATTTTGGAGCCCAGAAAAATAAAGTGTGACATTGTTTCCACTGTTTCCCCATCCATTTGACATGAAGCTATGGGACCAGATGCCATGATATTAGTTTTCTGAATATTGAGTTTTTAGTCAACTTTTTCACTCTCCTCTTTTACTTTCACCAAGAGTCTCTTTAGTTTCTCTTCACTTTCTGCCATAAGGGTGGTGTCATCTGCATATTTGAGGTTATTGATATTTCTCCCAGCAATCTTGATTCCAGCTTGTGCTTCTTCCAGCCCAGTGTTTCTCATGATGTACTCTGCATGTAAGTTAAATAAGCAGGGTGACAATATACAGCTTTTATGTAATCCTTTTCCTATTTGGGACCAGTCTGTTTTTCCATGTCCAGTTCTAACTGTTGCCTCCTGAACTGCATACAGATTTCTCAAGAGGCAGGTCAGGTGAAATCTTCAAAAAAAAAAAAAGACCAAATTTCAGAAATCTGTACTGACACAAACAGATTTATATTTTGTATTTATCTATACCTACATGTGCATTTATGAATGTAATTGGCATTTCTGTTAAACATCATTTTATGAGACTGGTGCAGAATTCATACCCATATGTTCAGATGGCGCCTTCTTCTTTCTGTCTAAATGTCCAGGTATAATATTTCTACCCTCTTTTATAAGCTAGTATTTATATTCACTGTGCAATTAATAGATGTTTAAATTTAGCCACCAATTAAGATTCCATAAAAATTAGAGGTCCTTCCACTCCAGTACTTTTGCCTGGAAAATCCCATGAATGGAGGAGCCTGGTAGGCTACAGTCCATGGAGTCGCAGAATCGAACAGGACTGAGAGACTTCACTTTCACTGCTTACTTTCATGCATTGGAGAAGGAAATGGCCATCCACTTCAGTGTTCTTGCCTGGAGAGTCCCAGGGACAGGGGAGCCTGGTGGACTGTCATCTATGGGGTCGCACAGAGTTGGACACGACTGAAGTGACTTAGCAGCAGCTACTTAATCAAAATATTCGCAAATTCCTTGGAGGTTTAGTAGTTCAAGACTGCATTTCCACTGCAGGGGGCACAGGCTAGATCCCCAACTGAAGAACTACATGCACTGTGTGTTACAGTCAAAAGAAAAAAATAAGAAAATAAAATTCACAAATTTGTGCACACTAGTATCAGTTCTGGATATATACATCTATTTTGGCAAATATATGTTTTTAACAAAAATTTTACCCAATCAAGAGATCATAGATCAAATTAGAAATACAAAATAACCAATACTTGAGATATAGGGGGAAATATATAATGATCAAAATATTTATTTCCTGTTGCTGAATTTGGATTCACTTGATGATTTTAAGGTATGGATAGATCTGTGAGAAATGCAAATTAATTTCAATCACACATGTTTATGAGCATAAACTATATTCCAGGCACTGTGCTAGGTATTGATCATAAAATAGTGATGAGTAGCATTCTGTCTTACA
>SJYC01041628.1:0-19734 GCA_006408675.1 Madoqua kirkii | reverse complement strand
TCCTTCCAATGAACACCCAGGGTTGATTTCCTTTAGGATGGACAGGTTGGATTTCCTGCAATCCAAGGGACTCTCAAGAGCCTTCTCCAACACCAGAGTTCAAAAGCATCAATTCTTCTGCATTCAGCTTTCTTTATAGTCCAACTCTCACATCCATACATGACTAATGGAAAAACCATAGCCTTGACTAGATAGACCTTTGTTGGCAAAGTAATATCTATGCTTTTTAATATGCTGTCTGGGTTGGTCATAACTTTCCTTCCAAGAAGTAAACGTGTTTTAATTTCATGGCTGCAATCACCATCTGCAGTGATTTTGGAGCCCAGAAAAATAAAGTGTGACATTGTTTCCACTGTTTCCCCATCCATTTGACATGAAGCTATGGGACCAGATGCCATGATATTAGTTTTCTGAATATTGAGTTTTTAGTCAACTTTTTCACTCTCCTCTTTTACTTTCACCAAGAGTCTCTTTAGTTTCTCTTCACTTTCTGCCATAAGGGTGGTGTCATCTGCATATTTGAGGTTATTGATATTTCTCCCAGCAATCTTGATTCCAGCTTGTGCTTCTTCCAGCCCAGTGTTTCTCATGATGTACTCTGCATGTAAGTTAAATAAGCAGGGTGACAATATACAGCTTTTATGTAATCCTTTTCCTATTTGGGACCAGTCTGTTTTTCCATGTCCAGTTCTAACTGTTGCCTCCTGAACTGCATACAGATTTCTCAAGAGGCAGGTCAGGTGAAATCTTAAAAAAAAAAAAGACCAAATTTCAGAAATCTGTACTGACACAAACAGATTTATATTTTGTATTTATCATATACCTACATGTGCATTTATGAATGTAATTGGCATTTCTGTTAAACATCATTTTATGAGACTGGTGCAGAATTCATACCCATATGTTCAGATGGCGCCTTCTTCTTTCTGTCTAAATGTCCAGGTATAATATTTCTACCCTCTTTTATAAGCTAGTATTTATATTCACTGTGCAATTAATAGATGTTTAAATTTAGCCACCAATTAAGATTCCATAAAAATTAGAGGTCCTTCCACTCCAGTACTTTTGCCTGGAAAATCCCATGAATGGAGGAGCCTGGTAGGCTACAGTCCATGGAGTCGCAGAATCGAACAGGACTGAGAGACTTCACTTTCACTGCTTACTTTCATGCATTGGAGAAGGAAATGGCCATCCACTTCAGTGTTCTTGCCTGGAGAGTCCCAGGGACAGGGGAGCCTGGTGGACTGTCATCTATGGGGTCGCACAGAGTTGGACACGACTGAAGTGACTTAGCAGCAGCTACTTAATCAAAATATTCGCAAATTCCTTGGAGGTTTAGTAGTTCAAGACTGCATTTCCACTGCAGGGGGCACAGGCTAGATCCCCAACTGAAGAACTACATGCACTGTGTGTTACAGTCAAAAGAAAAAAATAAGAAAATAAAATTCACAAATTTGTGCACACTAGTATCAGTTCTGGATATATACATCTATTTTGGCAAATATATGTTTTTAACAAAAATTTTACCCAATCAAGAGATCATAGATCAAATTAGAAATACAAAATAACCAATACTTGAGATATAGGGGGAAATATATAATGATCAAAATATTTATTTCCTGTTGCTGAATTTGGATTCACTTGATGATTTTAAGGTATGGATAGATCTGTGAGAAATGCAAATTAATTTCAATCACACATGTTTATGAGCATAAACTATATTCCAGGCACTGTGCTAGGTATTGATCATAAAATAGTGATGAGTAGCATTCTGTCTTACAAAAAGATAGCCCTATAAAATCAGATATGGCTCTGAAATGTATTAGTAATAAATTGTGACTATTCAAGAAGCATTCTGTGATTTTACAAAATTATAGAACTACAATAGTTCACCTTACTCCCCATGTTGAAACTAAGGAACCCATCTTATACAACAGTGTATATTTCTAAAAGCACCCCTTAAATTTTCCTTCTGAAGTACTTTCCATATGACCTAATTAATGAGCGGATAAATTTCAACTTTCATCCTAGCCTTCCATCAAAAGCCTCAACAGGACAAACTTAACTAATTTTTTTCTAAATGTCTCAGGTTAGAATCAACACTTCCTCAGAAACTGTGTCTTGGTTTAATGCTTGCCTCTTTTATTCTCTTTAGCCCAGATTCCTTCATGCGTTGTACCCAAACTTAAAGTTTTCTGCTTTAATATCCTACCAATACTTAGCAGATGGATTCTAGATACTTGATGAATGAATGGTTTGTATCCTGAAATTGTTGTTGATAAATTATTGTCCAACAATATTATGTGTCCTGGATGTCATAGGATTTGAGCATCTACCATAGGATATGGTCCATGTGTGCATGTTCAGTCACTAAGTCATGTCCAACTCTGTGACTCCATGTAGCTGCCAGGCTCCACTGTGCATGGGATTTCCCAAGCAAGAATATTGGAGTAGGTTACTATTTCTTTTCCAGGGGATGTTTCTGACCCAGGGCTCAAACCCACAATTTCCTAACTCTCCTGCATTGATGGGCAGATTCTTTACCATTAAGCTACCTGGAAAGCTCCTGTGTGATAAAGTACCTAATTTCTTATTGTTTTCAGAGACTCTGTTTTGTCTTTCTCTCCAACTCCATCAAATATGTCTCAAGGCTAGCAAAGTTGCTTTCTAGTTTGTGTAATCCCCTTAGAGCTGGGTATAAAGTTAGTGCTTGATAAATCATGTTTATTAGCTTATTAAGCTTGGATTCATGGAAAAGTTTAAAGGAAAATGTTGTTGTGCCAACACAGAAAAGCAGACAAAATAAATTTTAGTTCAAATCCTAAATCTATTTTTCACTAACTTAGAAACTGTCTTAATCATTGTGTGCCTCGTTTATTTTGTATGTAACAATGGGAATAATATTCCCTCATTTCATTGATGATATGAATCATATGAAACAACATACATAAAATCCTTATCAGAGTGACTAACATGTAGAAAGGGATCAATAAATAGTAGATACCTAATAAATATGCGTATCTTTCCCTTAGATATTCACTGACTGCAAACCATATTTCAGGTTGTTGTTGTTCAATTGATAAGTCATGTCCAACTCTTTGTGACCCCATGAACTCAGCACACCAGGCTCCCTTGTCCTTCACCATCTCCTGGAGTTTGCTCAAACTCATGTCTATTGAGTCACTGAGGCCATCCAATCATCTCATCATCTGTCTCCCCTTCTCTTCCTGTCCTTAATCTTTCCCAGCATCAGAGTATTTTCCAATGAATGGAGTTTTCATGGCAGGTGGCCAAAATTTTGGAGCTTCAGCATCAATTCTTTCAATGAATATTTAGGGTTGATTTCTTTTAGGATTGACTGATTTGACCTCCTTGCTCTCCAAGGTACTCAGGAGCCTTTTCCAGCACCACAGTTCAAAAGCATCTATTCTTTGGCTCTCATTCTTCTTTATTGTCCAACTCTCACATCCATATAAGACTACTGGGAAAACCATAGCTTTGACTGTACGCACCTTTGTCAGCAACCTACGTGGTGTCTAGTGATATGTCACTGGAATGGCAGTTGCACGATGCTGGAGCCGCAGGTTTGCTGCACTGGAGTGACTTTGAGGAGATACCCCACGTCCCAGGGCAAAGGAGAAGCCCTAGCAAGATGGTAGGAGGAGCAAAATTGCGTTAAAAATCAAACCCCATACCCACCAGAGACACTCAGGGGGCTCAAATAAACCTTATGCACACCAGGATGCAGAGAACCCACAGAGACTGAGACAGAACTGTGTTTGAGTGTCTCCTGCAGAGGTATGGGTCAGCAGTGGACTGCTGCAGGGGCAGGGGCTCTGGGTGCAGTAGACCTGGGTATGGCATAGGCTCTCTTGGAGGAGGTCACTACTAACCCACCATAGAGCCACCAGAACTTATGCAGGACTGGGGAAAGAGACTCTTGGAGGGTACAAACAGAGCATTGTATGCACCAGGACCCAGGAGAAAAGAGCAGTGACCCCACAAGAGACTGACCCAGACTTGCCCGTGAGTGTCCAGGAGTCTTCAGCAGAGGCGCGGGTCGGTGGTGGCCAGCTGCAGAGTTGGGAGCACTGCACGCAGCAGTGCATGCATGGTGCCTTTTGAAGGAGGTCACCACTATATTCATTACCTCCGCCATAGTTTGACCTCAGGTCAAATAACAGGGAAGGAACAAAAAAATCAACAGAAAATTGGATTAATGATTTACTGAGCATGGCCCCACCCTTCAGAACAAGACTCAGTTTCACCCTCAGTCAGTCTCTTCCATCAGGAAGCTTCCATAAGCTTATCCTTCCCCATCAGAGGGAAGAGAGCATGAAAACCACAATCACAGAAAACTAACCAATATGATCACATGGACCATGAACTTATCAAAAAGGAAACTAGGAGCTATGCCAAGTAAGGCCACCCAAGATGGATGGGACATGGTGGAGAGTTCTGACAAAATGTGGTCCACTGGAGAAGGGAATGGCAGACCACTTCAGTATTCTTGCTTTGAGAACTTCATGAACAGTATGAAAAGGCAAAAATATAGGACACTGAAAGATGAACTCCTCAGGTCAGTAGGTGCCCAATATGCTACTGGAGATCAGTGGAGAAGTAATTCCAGAGAGAATGAAGAGATGGGGCCAAAGCAAAAAAGCAACACCCAATTATGGATGTGCCTAGTAGTGGAAGTAAAATCCGATGCTGTAAAGAGCAATATTGCATAGAAGCCTGAAATGTTAGGTTCATGAATTAAGGCAAATTGGAAGTGGTCAAACAGGAGATGGCAAGAGTGAACATCGACATTTTAGGAATCAGTGAACTAAAATGAACTGGAATGGGTGAATTTAACCATTATATCTACTACTGTGGGCAAGAATCCTTTAGAGAAATGGAGTAGCCATCATAGTCAACAAAAGAGTCTGAAATACAGTACTTGGATGCAGTCTTAAAAACAACAGAATGATCTCTGTTTATTTCCAAGGGAAACTATTCAGTATCACAGAAATCCAAGTCTATGCCCCAACCAATAATCCTGAAGAAGTTGAAGTTGAATGGTTCTATGAAGATCAACAAGAGCTTCTAGAATTAACATGAAAAAAAAAAAAAGTTGTTCTTTTCATTATAGGAGACTAGAGTGCAAAACTAGGAAGTCAAGAAATACCTGGAGTAATAGGCAAATTTAGCCTTGGACTACAGAATGAAGCAGGTCAAAGGCTAATTGAATTTTGCCAAGAGAACACACTGGTTATAGCAAACAGCCTATTCCAACAACACAAGAGACAACTCTACACATGGGCATCACCAGATGGTCAATACCAAAATCAGATTGATTACACTCTGCAGCCAAAGATGGAGAAGCTCTGTACCATCAGCAAAAACAAGACTTGGAGCTGACTGTGGCTCAGATCATGAACTCATTGCCAAATTCAGACATAAACGGAAGAAAGTAGGGAAAATCACTACACTATTCAGGTATGACCTAAGTCAAACCCCTTAAAATTATACAGTGGAAGTGAGAAATAGATTCAAGGGATTAGATCTGATAGACAGAGTGCCTAAAGAACTATGAATGAAGGTTCGTGTCATTGTACAGGAGACAAAGATCAAGACCATCCCCAAGAAAAAGAAGTGCAAAAAGGCAAAATGGTTGTCTGAGGAGGTCTTACAAATAGCTGTGAAAAGAAGACAAGTGAAAGGCAAAGGAGAAAAGGAAAGATATACCCATTTGAATGCAGAGTTCCAAAGAATAGCAAGAAGAGATAAGAAAGCCTTCTTCACTGATCAATGCAAAGAAATAGAGTAAAACAATAGAATGGGAAAGACTAGAGATCTCTTCAACTAAATTCGAGATATCAAGGGAACATTTCATATAAAGATGGGCACAATAAGGGATAGAAATGATAGGGACCTAGCAGAAGCAAAAGATATTAAGAAGAGTTGGCAAAAATACACAGAAGTGATATACAAAAAAGATTTTAATGAACCAGATAATCATGATGGTGTGATCATTCACCTAGAGCAAGACATGCTGGAATATGAAGTCAAGTGGGCCTTAGGAAGCATAACTAAGAACAAAGCTAGTGGAGATGATGGAATTCCAGTTGAACTGTTTCAAATCCTAAAAGATGATGCAGTGAAAGTGCTGCACTCAATATGCCAGCAAATATGGAAAACTCAGCAGTGGCCACAGGACAGGAAAAGGTCAGTTTTCATTCCAGTCCCAAAGAAAGGCAATGCCAAAGGATGCTCAAACTACCACAAAATTGCATTCATCTCACATGCTAGTGAAGTAATGCTCAAACTTCTCCAAGCCAGATTTCAGCAATACGTGAACCATGAGCTTCCAGATGTTCAAGCTGGTTTTAGAAAAGGCAGAGAAACTAGAAATCAAATTGCCAACATCCCTTGGATCCTCGAAAAAGCAAGAGAGTTCCAGAAACCCATATATTTCTACTTTATTGATTTGCCAAAGCCTTTGACTGTGTGGATCACCACAAACTATGAAAAATTCTTCAAGAGATGGGAATACCAGACCCCCTGACCTGCCTCTTGAGAAATCTGTGTGCAGGTCAAGAAGCAACAGTTAGAACTGCACATGAAACAACAGACTGGTTCCAAATCGAGAAAAGATTACAACAAAACTGTATATTTTCAACCTGTTTACTCAATTTATATGCAGAGTACATGATGAGAAACGCTGGGCTGGATGAAGCACAAGCTGGAATCAAGATTGCTGGGAGAAAATATCAATAACCTCAGATACGCAGATGACAAACCCTTTTGGCAGAAAATGAAGAATTAAAAAGCCTCTTGATGAAAGTGAGAGTGAAAGAGGAGAGTGAAACAGTTGGCACGACAGAGGATGAGATGGTTGGATGGCATCACCAACTCAATGGATATGAGTTTGAGTAAGCTCCAGGAGTCAGTGATGGACAGGGAAGCCTGGTGTGTTGCAGTCCATGGGGTCGTAAATAGTCAGACATGACTGAGCAACTGGACTGAACTGAACTGAAAGTAATATCTTTGCTTTTTAATATGCTCTCTACAATTGTCATAGCTTTCTTTCCAAGGAGCAAGCATCTTTTAATTTTATGGCTGCAGTCACCATCTGCAGCGATTTTGGAGCCCAAGAAAACAAAATCTTTCACTGTTTTCACTTTTCCCCAATCATTTGCCATGAAGTGATGGAATCAGATACCATGATCTTTGTTTTTTGAATGTTGATTATTAAGCCAGCTTTTTTACTCTCCTTTTTCACCCTCATCAAGAGGTTCTTTAGTTTCTCTTCCCTTCCTGCCATTGGGGTGGTATCATCTGCATATCTGGGGCTGTTAATATTTCTCCAAGCAACCTTGGTTTCAAGTACTGCTGGTATTTTTCAAATTTACTGTTTTGAACACCAGCACCTTCAAAGAAAGGTTAAAGAAATTATCACATTGAACGGAAAAAAAATTGTTTTAATATAAAAAATTTTGAATACACAGAGAATATTAACTCCTATTTCTCCGAATAATAGTTTGAAAGGAAGAAGAACAACTGTAGTATAGAGACCATACTTTGGCTATTGAAAGGGCATGCTGACAGTGAATTAAAATTGTAAAGCTTTATTTCCTAGCAGTTGTTTAATTCTGAACACAATCTATGTATATGGAAGAGCCTTATCTAAAGGCAATAGCCTAGGGAAGGTAGGCACTTGGAGAATATTTCAAACATGCAAACCCCAAAAGGTCTTTATTCCAGCAAATGAGATGCATGATTTTTTATAAACTTAATTTCTTCTGTAAAATGTTACCATCTATGAGTTAATAAACATGCAATATCTACTCACATGGCTTATGAGATTTGTTTTTCTCCCCTTATGTATGGATCAAAAATTTATCAGATCCTTGTTGTCACATGCATAACACAGTTCAAAATTAATTAGGCAGGCAAAAATTGTTAGTGAAAGATTCAAAATCTTGAGGTAGCGCCATTACCAAATGTGAGACTCATATCAACCCAACTGAAATAACCAGTTCCAGATTCAGGTCTTTTTGATGACCTATTCCCCCTAAAAGTTTTGTGGTAGTAGTAGCCAATAACTCTGTTCTTATTATGATTGTCTCAACTTACTGCCCTGAAGAGATGAGGGATACAAGAGGTGTTAATCCATGAAGCAAAAATTCCCAGTGATTTGCACCAGAACTAAAGAGTAGACCCCTCCCACTTGATTCTCTGTAAGTAATTTTCTTGATAAAGTACGATCCGTATGGAGACAGAGAAATATGCTAGTACATCCAAGGACAAGCCTACAAATGTTCTCTTAGTATGATTTGGATAATATCAACTAAAGTAAAGGAATTCTGTTTCCATTTGTGTGTCTGAAAGTTCATTAGATCAATATTGTTGATGGTGCCAAGGGGAAAATGGGTAAGTTATACAACCATAATTACTTATTCAAGCACAATCATTAACCATCACACTACGACACTGATAGGAAAATCTATAGTTTACCTTCAGAATTTTACATTTCAACAACATCTGGTTGCAGAGAAAAAGTTGAGAAATAGTTTTGCCACTTCTTAGAAGGGTCTAGAACTACTGAAATGTTTAATAGGTCTTTGTATCTTAATTTGAAAAGTGTTAACCAACATTCTTTCTCATCCTCCCTTTCACTCACATCTTTCATTCCTTATCAAAAAAAATGTAGCTTCTTCTTCTTCTTCTTCTTCTTTGGTACCTTCAAGGAAACTCCACACAAAATCCAGGAAAATGGTTCTGGCTTTGAGGAAAAAGAGAACGTTTTCAAATACCGGTCTTCCTATGTTGATCTTCTCTCTTTCCATAGTTAGTGAAAACAGTAACAATATTTATGAGGTTCCTCATAGCAAGCTGCTATTCTTCTGCAGCTGAACACACAACACTTTGTTTTCCTGTGCAACAGTGCAACCTAGTGGATGAAGACAGTCCCGTCCTTCAGAACCAAGGAAGGTGGGCAAGGAAAGAAAGCTCTTTAAGAGATTTTGTTGTTTGAAAATCACTTCTGAACTGCCGACACATGTCACTTTTTACAGTGGTAAAAAAGAGGAAAACTCCCACACTGCTTGTGTATGGTGGAGATACAGCTGATCTCAGAACTAGTTAGAAAAAAAAATCTACTTATTAAAATTAACAACCAAATGCTCAAGTAAATGTTTTGGAGATGAGGTGTCCTTTCTAAGATCTTCATTTTAAAATACTGAATATACTATTCACAATAAAAATAACCAAAATTCCTAAACCACTTACTTAATGATCTTTCTATTGACCCTTTCATGTTCTAGTCTAGCAGCAACTGTGTGAGTGTGTATTTGTGTACAATATAATCCATGTCTCAAAATACATTGTGTGACTCTGTATATATGTGTGTGTGTGTGTGTGTGTGTGTGTGTGTGTGTGTGTGTGCGTGTGTGTGTATGCATAGAGAGATAAATAGATGATAGACTGCAAATATGTAACCATATATACTATACTTACCCTCAAACATAATAATATAATTTTTTTCATTAAGTTGCAATTTAGAACAGAAAGCTCATTTTAGTGTCTACATAAATTAAAATCAATGTCCCTGAATAAAAAGATGAGGTCTTCATATAGCTTACTTATTTTTTTAAAACCATTCATTATTCCATTTCAGGATAACTCCTAAAAGCTAAATACTTACTTTCATGTTGATTTGCTTGCATTTATTGCTTCTGTTAAACCACCAAACAAGCTCATTTTATCACTGTTTCTTTTTAATCTACTAAGCTTTAAGTGGGCTTTCAATACATATTTAAAATTAAAACGTAAATTTGGAATATAGAGTTCTACAGAGAAAGGTAAAACGCCTTCTCAGAAGCCGTGCATAAAAATTCGACAATTTTCCTTGGGAAGAACATGATGGAGCAAACATCATTCACTCTTCTTGTTTATAGGATGTGCTAGGGTAAGAATTAAATGTAATTTAGTGAGACAATAAAATCCTCTCAACTTCTGTGCTATTGTGTTAGGGATGGATTTGGGGATGATTAAATGAGTAAATCACACAGACCTGAAACATTTTTTCTCCTTTCTTTCTTTCCTTTTTTTTACACCTCCTTAGATGGCATCTTGATCGTGCTTGCACTATGAACACAAAAGGCCTATAGGTCAGACCTGAAATTATAGCTAAACCTCAACTCCTGAGGTACACAGGCTGTTTATATCGATGAAAATTTATGATCTCTATACCCTAAATCCCTGGCCTCTCTTTTACATTGACTTCTTTACTATTTGCTGCTTTATTTTATGGTGATCCCTTGCCCTCTATAAATATATCACGGTTACTTAACCCCAGATCCCACCCCCAGCCTTCAGGACTTCAGAAAGGATCTATTTGTTACTTATTCTGCTACCGGGTGTTTCATAATCCTCCACATTAGCAGCTATTATTTTATAGCAGTTAACATTTTCCAAATTTTCATCATCTCTTGACTGTTAGCCCTCTAACTGCTTAATAATTCCAGTCTTAGAACTGCTGTGTAGAGATTATGCTGAAGTAGAAATTTTTTCCTTAAGCTCATACAATGATTGAAGTATTTTCTATTAAATATTTATCTGTAGAAAAATGAATAAATTTAACTGCAAAAATTACATTTAGGCAAGCTTAATTGCCTTGTGTTACTTTATATAAAATTTATAAAAACCTGACCTAATCTTAAAAACATGCCACTGAGTAATTAAAGTTTTCTATGGGTTAGATTCTAATAATTATCTTGTTTTGACTGAACTCCTTATTAGAATCCAAAAAAATAAAGCTGAAAAATAATAAGAGATTATAGATTTGGAAAAGCTATTGTCTGATGTTAAAATTGTTAAGAAAATATGAGTCAGTATTATGCAAATTCTGACCTAATCCCAGCAGCATTCTGGTAGGTAATTGTATTTTTTCTTCAAAGGAGGACAGACCCTACAATAATTATGCCTTGTTAGTGTCCACATTGCTACATTTTTGATTTATGTATTTTTCTGGGAGTTGACAGATAAGCAAGAAAAATTGACATATTATAAACTAATAAAAATAAATAATATCAGAATCTGCCTAGCAGCAGTCTACATTGGGAAGTTAAATCAACATATTAATCACACAGTTTTTTTTTGAGCAAAACATAGTGTGTGCAAATTTTTTTAATGATATAGATCAAATAAAACTAAGTATTCAAATTGCTGTCTGTGTGTCTGTTTGTGCACATGTGTGTGTGATTTCTAAGGTAAATCATACACAGTATGCCAAAGCCATTTTTGTTTTATATCCTTCTCTGACATTTTTAGGAAGTCAAGAATTTAGTGATCTCTGTGTACAGATTTCTATATGTAATATTCCTATTTGATATAGTATATCCAGGTTTTCTCCAAAGAACATTACTTAATGGCAATTTGTTAGTCCACTCGTTTTGGTGTTTTGCTAAAATTCTTATTACTTAGAATCCTGCTGTTTGAAAGCTTTATGTTATTTTCTATTAAATACCAAAAAAAGGATAAAATTTTCAGGCTATGGCAACAGCTAGTGCTAAAAGTCATACTTTACCACCACAGGCTAAACAAATTGACAAAAGAAATACGGCTTCCATGAGCCTAAGGTTTGGTATGTGTGTTAGTCACTCAGTCATGTCCAACCATTTGACACCCCATGAACTATATATCCCACCAAACTCCTCTGCGCATGGAATTCTCCAAGCAAGAATACTCGAGTGGGTTGCCATTTCCTTCTCCAGGGGATCTGCCTGACCCAAGGATTGAACCCAGGTCTCCTGCATTGCAGGCAGATTCTTTACCATCTGAGCTATTAGAGAAGGCTTGGTAGAAGCTGGCAATTGACACTATATAGCATGGATGACGAAAACCAATGAGTTGTAAAGGTCATCCTTTTCTTCCAACTTTGTATACTTTACAAACAACACATTTTGTTGGTATATGCTTGCTTGTGTACATGCGTGCTAGATCATTTCAGTAGTGTCAGCGTCTTTGCGACTCTATGGACTGTAACCAGCCAGGCTACTCATTCCATGGGACTCTCCAGGCAAGAATACTGGAGGGGGTTGCTATGCCCTCCTTGAGGATGGTATATACTTAGTTTCCTTTAAATATAACCTGCATTTACAAACAAATGCTTCAGGAGCAATCAATCAATATCATTGACCAATAATTTCTCTGTTATTCAAACTAAAACTAAACACTCTGTTATTAGAATTTCAATACTTTTCTATTGGTGGACTCAGATCTTCAAAGCAAGCTGGATAATCAGTCTTTAGAAATGCAATGAAAGACAAACCATTTTTCCCACTATTTATAAGGATGTGTGCATGCTCAGTTGCTGAGTCAGTTGTGTCTGACTCTCTGCAACCCCATGGGCTATAGCCAGGCTCTTCTGTCCATGGAATTTGTTTATATGGATATGACTACATAATCCCAGAAAACACTACATCCTTCAACAGGGCATGGGAAACATCCACACGATATCCCCTAGTTCCATGCTTATCAACCTGGAAAATGAGTCTTCTCAAATATGTATAAACCCTAAAATTTAACAAGCTTATGAGGTTAACAAATTCTCTAAGCAATGGAGCCTAGTTGATCATGGCGTACAGATTCTTTTCCTCTTAACAAACAGTTTTTATTTACACAGTCTTGGTCAAGCCAACAGCTCAGTATCTAGCAACCTATAGAACTATAATAAAGGTTTTCTAAAATTAACTCTAATTACACAGGGTACATCCATATAATCACAGTCCTCAAACAATTTCCATTTTACACACTGTTATTTTATAAGTATAAAATGTTCTAAAAAACCTTTTCTGAAATATGTAGCTAAGAAATCTGTCTATAAATCATCCAAGAAAGGTAGACCATTAAAGCATTGATTTTTATGAAAATCATCATATACTATCTAGCAATTGAATGCAGATAATTTAAATGGAACCTCAGGAGAAGCCTACTAATTATCCTCGTCTCAAGAAAAGAGCATCCAATGACTATACTAAACCAGATAAAAGATATAACCAATAAATCTACTGAGAACCTTTAGAGCCTACAACGTGTGCCATTGTTGCCAAAACCAACTCCAGGACATTTTTGAATTGAACAGAGCCATAGAAAAATCACAGTTTGTTATACACACAGATACATTAGGTTGTATATATATTAAGTATGCATATATATGATATATAGTAGATTTGTACACATGTTATACATATATGTGTGTGTAGTAGTTCTGAATATAAATATGTAGCTGAGGACATGTGATAGGTTTGAATGTAAGAAAAACACTACTATATATATATATATAAAGTTTCTAGTCAGTTTCATTTAAAATTTATTTAATCCAATAAATTATTTTAAATAAATATTTAATTAAATATTTAATTCACATTATGTATTTAATTCTTAATTTTTAAGTCTACCATAGAGCCTTAAATATTGGTTTTACTATCAATGATTAGCTCTGGCTGAATTATTTTTGTGTGCTCATATACAGATTTACCACTAGTTAACTTCTAAACACAAGTATATCGTTCTCACGTTGATAGAAGAGATAGGTTTTTTCCTAATCTTGGGCACTCTTTTTTCAGTGCCCCACACCCAAAGAACGGTGGCTGCATGGGCACAGGAGGGCTGAGTGGAGCTACTCGACGGTGAAAGTCAGGAGGGGTGGTGGTGAGCAGATACCCCCTCGTCCAAGGTAAGGAGCAGCAGCTGTGCTTTGCTGGAGCAGTTGTAAAGAGACATCCCATGTTCAAGGTAAGAGAAACCCAAGTAAGATGGTAGGTGTTTCAAGAGGGCATCAGAGGGCAGACACACTGAAACCACACTCACAGGAAACTAGTCAATCTAATCACACTAGGACCACAGCCTTCTCTAACTCAATGAAACTAACTGATGCCCTGTGGGACCACCCAAGAGGGTGGGTCATGGTGGAGAGGTCTGACAGAATGTGGTCCACCAGCGAAGGGAATAGCAAACCACTTCAGTATTCTTGCTTTGAGAACCCCATGAACAGTATGAAAAGGCAAATGACAAGATACTGAAAGAGGAACTCCCCAGGTTGGTAGGTGGCCAATATGTTACTGGAAATCAGTGGAAAAATAACTCCAGAAAGAATGAAGGGATGGAGCCAAAGTAAAAACAATACCCAGTTGTGGATGTGGTGTGACTGGTGAAAGAAGCAAGGTCTGATGCTGTAAAGAGCAATATTGCATAGGAACCTGGAATGTCAGGTCCATGAATTAAGGCAAATTGAAAGTGGTCAAACAGGAGATGGCAAGAGTGAACATCGACATTCTAGGAATCAGCGAACTAAAATGGACTGGAATGGGTGAATTTAACTTGGATGACCATTATATTGACTACTGCAGACAGCAATCCCTCAGAAGAAATGGAGTAGCCATCATGGTCAACAAAAGAGTCCGAAATGCAGTACTTGGATGCAATCTTAAAAACAATAGAATGATCTCTGTTCATTTCCAAGGCAAACCATTCAATATCACAGTTATCCAAATCTATGCCCCAACCAGTAATGCTGAAGAAGCTGAAGTTGAACGGTTCTATGAAGACCTACAAGACCTTGTAGAACTATACCCCAAAAAGATGTCCTTTTCATTATAGGGGACTGGAATGCAAAAGTAGAAAGTCCAGAAACACCTGGAATAACAGGCAAATTTGGGCTTGGAATGCAGAATGAAGCAGGGCAAAGGCTAATAGAGTTTTGCCAAGAAAATGCTCTAGTCACAGCAAACACCCTCTTCCAACAACACAAGAGAAGACTCTACACATGGGCATCACCAGATGGTCAACACTGAAATCAGATTGATTATATTCTTTGAAGCCAAAGATGGAGAAGCTCTATACAGTTAACAAAAACAAGACCAGGAGCTGGCTGTCGCTCAGATCATGAACTCCTTATTACCAAATTCATTATTAAATTGAAGAAAGTAGGGAAAACCACTAGACCATTTAGGTATGACCTAAATCAAATCCCTTATGATTATAGAGTGGAAGTGAGCAATACATTTAAGGGCCTAGATGTGATAGATAGAGTGCCTAATGAACTATGGAATGAGGTTCATGACACTGAATAGGAAACAGGGATCAAGACCATCGCCATGGAAAAGAAATGCAAAAAAGCAAAATGGCTGTCTGGGGAGGCCTTACAGATAGCTGTGAAAAGAAAAGAGGTGAAAAGCAAAGGAGAAAAGGAAAGATATAAGCATCTGAATGCAGAGTTCCAAAGAATAGCAAGAAGAGATAAGGAAGCCTTCCTCAGTGATCAATGTAAAGAAACAGAGAGAAAGAACAGAATGGGAAAGACTAGAGATCTCTTCAAGAAAATTAAAGATACCAAGGGAACATTTCATGCACAGATGGGCTCGATAAAGGACAGAAATGGTATGAACCTAACAGAAGCAGAAGATATTAAGAAGAGGTGGCAAGCATACACAGAAGAACTGTACAAAAAGATCTTCATGATCCAGATAATCATGATGGTGTGATCACTAATCTAGAGTCAGACATCTTGGAATGTGAAGTCAAATGGGCCTTAGAAAGAAAGCATCACTATGAACAAAGCTAGTGGAGGTGATGGAATTCCAGTGGAGCTGTTTCAAATCCTGAAAGATGATGCTGTGAAAGTGCTGCACTCAATATGCCAGCAAATTTAGAAGACTCAGCAGTGGCCACAGGACTGGAAAAGGTCAGTTTTCATTCCAGTCCCAAAGAAAGGCAATGCCAAATAATGCTCAAACTACCACACAATTGCACTCATCTCAGATGGTAGTAAAGTAATGCTCAAAATTCTCCAAGCCAGGCTTCAGCAATATGTGAACCGTGAACTCCCTGAGGTTCAAGCTGGTTTTAGAAAAGGCAGAGGAACCAGAGATCAAATTGCCAACATCCTCTGGATCATGGAAAAAGCAAGAGAGTTCCAGAAAAACATCCACTTCTGCTTTATTGACTATGCCAAAGCCTTTGACTGTGTGGATCACAATAAACTGTGGAAAATTCTGAAAGAGATGGGAATACTAGACCACCTGACTTGCCTCTTGAGAAATCTGTATCCAGGTCAGGAAGCAACAGTTAGAACTGAACATGGAACAACAGACTGGTTCCAAATAGGAAAAAGAGTACGTCAACACTGTATATTGTCATCCTGCTTATTTAACTTATATGCAGAGTACATCATGAGAAACACTGGACTGGAAGAAACACAAGCTGGAATCAAGATTGTTGGGAGAAATATAAATAACCTCAGATATGCTGATTACACCACCCTTATCGCAGAAAGTAAAGAGGAATTAAAGAGCCTCTTGATGAAAGTGAAAGAGGAAAGTGAAAATGTTGGCTTAAAGCTCAACATTCAGATAATGACAATCATTATCCATCTGGTCCCATCACTTCATGGGAAATAGATGGAGAAACAGTGGAAACAGTGTCAGACTTGATATTTTGGGGCTCCAAAATCACTGCAGATGGTGATTGCAGTCATGAAATTAAAAGACACTTACTGCTTGGAAGAAAAGTTATGAGCCGGCTAGATAGCATATTCAAAAGCAGAGACATTACTTTGCCGACTAAGGTCCGTCTAGTCAAAGCTATGGTTTTTCCAGTAGTCATATGGATGTATGAGTTGGACTGTGAAGAAGGCTAAGCACAGAAAAATTGATGCGTTTGAACTGTGGTGTTGGAGAAGACTCTTAAGAGTCCCTTGGACTGCAAAGAGATCCAACCAGTCCATTCTGAAGGAGATCAGTCCTGGGTGTTCATTGGGAGGACTGATGCTAAAGCTAAAATTGCAAAAGACTTTGATGCTGGGAGGGATTGAGGGCAGGAGAAGAAGCGGACAACAAAGGATGAGATGGCTGGATGACATCACTGACTTGATGGACGTGAATCTGAGTGAACTCCGGGAGTTGGTGATGGACAGGGAGGCCTGGCATGCTGCGATTCATGGGGTTGCAAAGAGTTGGACATGACTGAGCAACTGAACTGAACTGAATTGAACCTGGTGGCAGCTGATTTAGGGAGATTTGGTCATTTAAATATTTGTCAAATGTTTCACATTTAAATAAATGTGAATCACCTTGTTACCTCTGCAAGATATCTCCTATTTTTCCCTCCAGATTTACCATCCATCATCTCCAATGTGCTACCTGGTTCCCAAATTCATCTCATTTCAAAACTACACCTTGCTTGTATTCTAAGACTATTTAAATTTTACAACTTTTGTCTTCGATCTGGATATATTTTCCCAAATGAATTAGTTGTCTTTATCATCCATACTCTCTGTACTAATCTCTTAGAAAACAAAAAATGTATTCCTTTCCTCTGAATATATTCTTGTGTCTGGTATGAGTTTAGTAGAGGATAAGCCCTTAAGAAAGCTCAAACTTTTTGCTTAACTGGAATCTTATAGAAGAGTCCACAAAGTCACAAAGATTTCTTGGGGTTAGACACTCTTTGTTGATAGACAAATCCTCATAATATACTTGCCCAAATCTTCCATGCTAAATACAAGTCTGTTTTCTCTTACTACAATGTCAGTATAGAGTTAAAACAAATTTTCATTATATATCATAGTTAGCTTTTAAGTCTCTTCACTTAAAGATGAGGCAAGTCACATTAAAAAAAAAAAATTTTTCAACCACCGAAATATTGGAAACAACTAAACCATCAGTATGCCTGCAATGAATCTGCCTGCAATGCAGGAGACCAGGGTTTGATCCATGGGTCAGGAAGACCACCTGGAGAGGGGAATGGCAACCACTTCAGTATTCTTGCCTGGAAAATCCCATGGACAAAGTTGCCTGGTGTGCTAGAGTCCTTGGGGTTGCAGAATCGGACACGATTGAGTGATTTTCACTACTACTAGTCCATCAGTCACAGCCTTGGTGAACAAAGAAGTTTCATACTGTAGTTTGAAAAATCACAAATATCAGAAGAAAAGAATGTAACAGTAAATAGGTTTGTGTCTTTAATAAAGCCTGGGGTAAAGTTGCAATACTTTGGCCACTTGATATGAAGAACTGACTTATTTGAAAAGACCCTGATGCTGGGAAAGATTGAAGTTGGGAGGAGAAGGGGACGACAGAGGATGAGATGGTTAGATGGCATCACCAACTCAATGGACATGAGTTCAAGTAAACTAAGAAAGTTGACGATGGACAGGGAGGCTTGGCATGCTGCAGTCCGTGGGGTCGCAAAGAGTCGGACACAACTGAGTGACTAAACTGAACTGAAGGTTGCATAGTCAAAGGGGTAATTTCAACCATATGCTATTTGTGAAATGGAACAAATCAGAAATCAGTAAAGAGTATGAAACAGGGAGATGTTTTCAGCTTTGTCTACATTAGGAAGCAATAGTGAGTGAAGCTTTTAAAAGTACTTTATTTTTTTAGAAAAATTCTAGGAAGAGCAGAGTTTAATTGAAGAACTATTTACTAGAAGTCCAAATTCCAAGATTTCTAACTTCCCTTAAGAAATCTCTGTAATAAATCTATGGAAAGTAATGTAAAATCATGGGATTCAAGGTTCATTTCCAGCATTTATTGGCTGTGTGAAGTCACATTTTTTGAATTTCATTCTGCTCATTCACAAGAGGGGATTAAAAATAGTGACCTCACAGGATAACTGTGAAAGTTAACATGAGATGACTGAAAATACTAGATCAGCATTGTCTGGTAGAGTAGACAACCACTAGCCACATCAGGCTACTGAGCATTAGAAATGTATTAGTCAGAATTAAGTTGTGCTCTGAAATATATATCAGATTTCAAAGACCTAGCATGTAAAAAAGAATGTAAACTATGCCATTAATAATTAAATGCTGAAATGATACTACACTGGAAAAATATTAAAATTAATTTTGCCTTTTTTCATTTTCATGTTTTTTCCTCTATTTTTAATTGAAGGATAATTACAATATTGTGTTGGCTTCTGCCATACAGTAACACATTTTCATGTTTTAAAATGGAGCTAATAGAATTTAAAAGTATCTACATGGATCACTTAATAATTCCAAAGGACAGCACTAATCTAAATGAATCCCTTGTGGGCTTCCTTGGTGGCTCAGTGGTAAAGAATCCCCCAGCCAATGCAGGAGACACGGGTTCAATCCCTGGTCTGGAAAGATCTCACATGCTGTGGAGCAACTAAGCTCCTGCGCCACAATTATTGAGCCTGGGAGCTACAACTATTGAGCCCATGTGCCGCAACTACTGATATCTGCTCTGAGTTCACACACCATGACTGGAGAGTAGCCCCGGCTAGCTGCAACCATAGGAAAGCCTGTGCAGCATCAAAGGCCCAGCATTGCCAAAATAAATAAGCAAGTAAAAATCAATTTAAAATAAAGTAAATTAATGTCTGGTATGTATATGTTTACAAATAGTTTAATTAATAGCAATAATTTGGGAGCTGCAGCAGATTTCATTAATTTCATGTCCTTGTTCTGAGGTCTGTAAATTTATCTGATGACTAATAAAGATGCATTATGAAGCAAGCATCTTCTGTTGAAAAAGTTTAGAAACAAAGGAGCTTTGATTGACTGAGCCATATACATCACAGAAAAAGGAGTTTATTTTGATATTTTTTAGGGAATAAAAGGAGAAAGTTTTAAAAGGTAAAATTGAGACGTAAGGGTATCTACCAAAAATTAAAATCAATGACTTATTTGAAGTTTATGTATCATATTTATAT
>SJYC01041626.1:0-17407 GCA_006408675.1 Madoqua kirkii | reverse complement strand
GTTTCTATGTTACACTATAAAATCTTGAAATTGTAGGTACTATTTGACCAATTACAGTAACTTATTTTTTTAATTTTTACTTTATAGTGGGGCATGGTTGATTAACAGTGTGATTCAGTTATATATATATATGTGTATGTATGTATGTGTGTGTGTGTGTGTGTGTGTCTGTATCTATTCTTTTTCAATTACAGTAAATTTAAAGGAATATTAAGAAAAATGGATTCCAGAGTTGCTTATAAAAGGAATAGAATTTTGAGACATAGTATTCAGATATACTGGGGATAAAATAAACTCTAAAGCAGAAATTGGCATCTAAGGCATTGAAATAAGGTAGCACCATAATAAATTATTAATTTTTAGGAAATATTTTCTAGGCTCCACAGAGAATCTGTTCTGCCTTTATTCTGTTTGGTCTGTGTTTGGAGTCAGGAAAGACTAGGTTGTGGTAATAAATCACGCCCAGATATGCATAGCTTGACACAAAAGCTTGTTTCTCATGCTACATGTTGGCAGAGACCTCTGCTGATGGTAGTCATTCTATGTCCCAAACTTTAGATAAAACACCATCTTGAGCATTGCTGGTTGTCATGCCAGAACAAAAGAGCACACTGGAGGGTTGTATGTGCACCATATTCAACTTGGAATGTCCCTTTTGCTAAGGACTCATTGGCCAGAATAGTCACATGACCCTGCACAACCACAAGGGAACAGGAATTGTAATCCTATTATGTACTTCCCTGGTGGCTCAGATGGTAAAGCTCCCGCCTACAATACAGGAGACTGGGGTTCAATCCCTGGGTTGGGAAGATTTCCTGGAGAAGGAAATGGCAGACCACTCCAATATTCTTGCCTGGAAAATCCCATGGATGGAGGAGCATGCAGTCCATAGGGTTGCAAAGAGTCAGACATGACTGAGCGACTTCACTTTCACTTATGTACTCATAAGGCATAGAGTAGAATTATTTACTAACAACTCATTGAATATTTAGGTTAATGATTAAGGACTTAACCCTTAGACCAAGCTAGTTAATTGTCTGTACTTCACTTTCCTCATCTGTACAATGAATATACTAAACTTCATAGAAATGTAGGAATTAAATGAGTTAAAACTTACACAGTATTTATAAGAGTATTGGAGTACAGTAAAATGTGTTATTGTTGTTTCATTCCAAGTTATGTACTTGCCACACTGCTCTTTGAGTCAAAAAGAGAGTAGGGCAGCCTTAGGAATTTTGACCTGGGCCTAGCAGAGATGCCTGTGAGAAGTATGAGGAAAGGTCCATGACTAAATGAAAGAAATCAAAATGCTAGGTTTCCTTCTAAGTAATATTGATCCAAGAGGCAGGAGACATGCCATTAAAGGGGTAGCCAGTTAGTTCAAGAGAAACTGGAGTACCAGGGGGATAAAGACATCAAACTACAATAGGTCTTATGAAATATGAATGTCAGAGAATGAATTTAGGATGTGAACATAAAACATGGACAAAGTAAGTGGCATATGCTGGGTAGGACTAGAATATATTAATAGTATACACATTTGGGTAATACAGTGTATGAATGAATCCCTTCTCTAAGTGGCTTATGAGGTTTGTATCAGACTAAATGTAAGCATTAAACTAGAAGACTCCCATTAGAAAAAAAATGAAACTGTTAGTGGCTTACTTGTATCTGACTCTTTGCGACCCCATGGATGGTAGCTTCCAGGCCCCTGTGTCCATGGAATTCTCCATGCAAGAATACTATAATGGGTTGCCATTCCCTTCTCCAGGGGATCTTCCCTGATCCAGGGATCAGGGGAGATCCGAACCTGGGTCTCCTGCATTGCAGACAGATTCTTTACCATATGAGCCCCCAAGGGTTGAGTCCCATTGGAAAGGGCAAAGGTAATACCAAAAGAAGAGAAATGGGAAGAAAGAGACAGTGAGCCAAGAGCTCATGTCCAGGATGCGCAGTCAGCTCCCGTCCTATGTAGAACATAGCAAATGGTGGGTTTATGGAGTTGTTCAATTCCTATCAGAACTGTTGACTCAGCACTGGTACAGTACACAGCAGTACAACTGCTCTGAATCCATGACCAGATACCCACCCCTGACCATTCGCCCATGGCCACCCATGCATCAACACATAGCCCAATGATTCTGGACTGTTAGGCACCAGAGGAGGAGAAGAGCAGACATGATTTCCTCTTCCAGGAGCTAATGACAAGAGAGACAGAAAAGTACTAACCCATGCATAGCATAAATCAGAATGAAAGAAATTCTGTACTGCACACACATGCCAAACTTTAAGAGCACACAGAAGGAGGAAAGGTCCATTTTCAAGAGGTAGTTAGGGAATACTTTTTGGAGGAACTAACATTTTAACTGAGATTTTAAAGAAGAAGAGGGATGAAAGTCAAAGGATATAATGAATACCAAGCTAATGAAATATCATGAACGACCATAAAATGGGTAAGAGTGACTACTTGGAGAGAGTAGAGGAGAAACAAATTTTAGAAAAGTAAAAGGAGCTCTTTTTTTTTGACCCACAGGTAATAATTCAGAGGCACCTTAAGAAGTTCTCATTTCATAATCAATTTTTATTTATAAAATTCCCTGCTATTTGTTCCCCCAAATAGTAATAACAATATAAAAGTGGCTATTTGATTTGAATTTTATTTCTGTAGTCTTGAAATGTAAGTTCCACAGTCTATATTTCCCTAGATGGTCACAAGTTCAAAAGATCATAGAGCTGAAAAGAAATTACAGTCCAAAGTTCTGCTTCAAAGATGGAAGGTCCAGTAACCAAATGACTTACTCATATTTATAAGAGTGCCAGACTCAACACTAGAACTGTGATAATACTGAATGTACCAGCTGCTTTAAAAGACGAAAGAATCAAGAAAACAAACATGAGTCCAGAGCTATTCTTGTGGTTTCTCTGGGAATGTTCTGTATCAGAACCCAAGTAATTTATGTCTATAAGAATGTAAGTAATATGAATAAATATGGAATTATTCATTAAATTCAAAATGTCTAATGGAGGAGTCACTACTTGAAATTTATGTGTGTTTCAGCCATGTCAAAGGAAGCCCTACTGCACAAGGTAGGGATTATGTTTATGGAACTTAAACACAAGGTAGAGGAAGTCAGAAATACAAACAAATTCTGAATGGCTCATGCTGGGTAACAACGGGCTCATCACAGCTCATAATAAAAAATGCAATGTCTGTGTCATGTTATCAGTGTTTGAAGTGAACATCAGAGACATGCTGCTTTGCCAACTCCGCCAAAGACAGAGGCAGCACAGAACCATGATGCGCCATGACAGTTCTTGCTTCCATCTGTGAAGTGTCCAGACGCCTCATTTTGGATGCCATGTGAAGTTGCTAGGCTACTGGGTTTCTGAACAGAAGATGGACATTCAAGGAACCAATTTTGACTATATATTAACCATGACAACTCTATCTAAAATATCTTGTTCCCAAACAGGAGCATAAAGGATATTTCTACATTCTAACTTTACATGAAGAATCAGGTCTTGGAAATCCCATGAGAAGTTTTCATAAGGATTTATCCACAATTTCTTCTTTGGTTTCCTCAACTGTGAAGCAGGAAACCTTCCAGACATCCTGAACCTCTGACCCTTTTGTGGTTTTTCCCATCAACATACACAAGCATCCATGCATCAGTTAGAAAATCTAGCCACATTATAGCATGGCCTGGTTTTAGACCTATATCTAGAACACTACTGTTTCCAACCCACTATTGAATGAATTTACTTGTATGTTTCTTGGGAAAAAGAAGGTGTCATTGGCTCAGAAATGTCAGAAGTCCATTATCACATAAACCTATCAGGTCTCCAAGATGATGTTCCCGGGCTACCCCAAACGACTTCCTCATAATGTGTCCTGCTAACATGGGAATCAGCTTTTTGCCTTTTACCCAACCTCAGCTCATTCCTTCTCTGTGACAGTATCAGGATATCCACATCTGACAACAGTCCCAGCTAATTAATTTACTCCAGTGACTAGCAGACTTTTGACAGGAAAAATAATCTACATTGTATTTATGGCAAAATCTCTACCACTCTGACAAAGATGAATGCCAGCTTCACATAGCCATTTTTCAGCTGTTATCCAGAGCTGAAAGTGATTTTCAAATGTTGGCTTTAAATTAGGAGGAAGGAGATAATAGTTCTACTTTAAAATGGCCTGGAAATGGAATCTCTATAATGATAGTGTAGCATCAAGCCAGAAAAAATAAACTCTCCTGCTACAACCATAAATGGGCCAGAAATAAACCTCGGGGTGGGGTCACACACAAAGACTGGGCAGTGGAATTGGATTTCCAAAATAAATGATCTGAAACTCACAGGATAATGTATCTTCAAAAAGTGATATCTTTCCTTCTCCCCATCCCTCTGGCCATGGGTAGTGGGGGGAGCAATATCTGCCTCTGTAAAATGCACACTGTTGTTGCTATTAATTGGTCTCTAAGTCCTGTCTGACTCTCTTGCGACCCCATGCACTATAGCCAGCCAGGCTCCTCTGTCCATGGTATTTCCCAGGTAAGAACATGGAATGGGTTGCCATTTCCTTCTGCAGGGGATCTTCTGACCCAGGGATTGAACCTGTGTCTCCTGAATTGACAGGCAGATTCTTTACCACTGAGCCACCAGAGACGTCCTAAAATGCACACAACACTGTCATAAAATTGGAAAAAATCAAAATTTGAACCCAGACAACATCTACAATGCTCAACTTCTATCTCGGTCATAAGCAAAGTATCCAGTAGTTCCATTCACTTTGGCTGTGCTCTGAAATACTTTGAAATCATGAGTTTTGTTTAATTTTCCTAGCATTATCCTTCCTAATGTTCCTTAACCTTGGGATTGTAAGTGTTAAATTAATAATTATTCATTTCACTGATAATCCAAACCTCATTCCCTTCTTCCCTCTGAAGACCAGAGTAATCATCCAATAAAAGTTCTACCAAGGTCAGAAATGACCTAATTTGTTTGTAATTATTAATTCTTCTCTGACCCTTTAACCATAAATAAAGCCTTGGCTTTGGGAAAAAAAAAAAGATGTGAAACAGGACAAAGCAATTTTCAAAAGTCAGGGAGTAATGGAACAGTGGAGAAAAAGAGAACAGATTTTCTAAATTTAAAACACTCCTTGTCCTTTCTTGAAATAATGATTTATATTCTTTGAGTCCACAAGAGAGTAATTGGATATGTGTGATGCAATGCTGGAATTTTAGGTATTTTGCCTAAAGGTTATTAACAATTAGTACCACTGGGGTAAAAATCATAAAGTTAGAATAATAATCCTCTCTCAAAGGATGATTGAAATTGAACTTGTAATCTGCTCATAATCAAATATATTATGTTTATATTAGAGACCCACATGTTCAGAAGGATATTGACAAACTAAAATAAATTACATAGGTAGCCATGTGTAAGAGGGGTCTGAAATGTAAGTTGTATGAGAAGCAATGCAAGAACCAAACCTGCCTCCTTTGGAAAAGTGAAGACTGAGGTCAGAGAGATCAAACTGAATATTTTAAAGGGCTGACAAGGAAACAGTCATTACAAACGAGATGCTGATGGTGGTGTTAGGGCCAGAGAGTAAAAGCTGCATGATGAGTTATCCAACACAAAAGGCACCTGACCTCTCCCCATCCACGGAAAGAGAATCCCCTGGACACGACCTCTGAAAGATGGTCACCCAGGCTCTGCCTGGATACTTGTACTGGCACAGAGCTCACTATCCCAAACACCCTCCTTAGTGTTAGAGAACAGAATGTATCAGAACCTTTCTTTCTAGCCCTGAGTTGCCATCCCTCAGGTTCTAACATAGACAACTGGTTAACTAGTACCTGCCCTCCTGAATATCCTAGGATACTGCTGATCCCTTCTCCACAAGATAACTCACTGCAGTTGTTTTTTATTGAAGTATAATTGAAGTATAATATTATATGAATTACAGGTATGCAATATAGTGATTCATAAGTTTTTAAATATTAACACTCCATGTAAAGTTATTATAAAATATTCACTCTATTTCCTGTATCATACAACATCCTTGTAGCTTATTTTATACATCATAGCTTGTACTTCTTAATCTTCCACCCCTATCTTGCCCCTCCCCACTTCCTCCCCCAGCTGGTAGCCACTAGTTTGTTTCCTACATCTAGGAGTCTGCTTTTTTGTTGTTGCTATATTTACTAATGTGTGGTATTTTTTAGATTCCACATGTAACTGATATCATACAGCATTTCCTTTCTCTGTCTGACTTATTTCACTTATCATAGTGCCCTCAAAAACCATCCATGTTGCTGAGAATGGCAAGGCTGCATTCTTTCTTATGGCTTAATAGTATTCCATTGTCTATATATGTGTGTCGCAAAGAGTCGGACATGGCTGAGCGACTGAACTGAACTGACTGATGTGCGTGTGTGTGTGTGTATACACACACATACCATCTTCTTTACTCGTTCATCTATTGATGTACAATTGGGTTGCTTCCATATCTTGACAACCATATTCTGCCATGGATATTGGGGTGCATGTATTGTCAAATTAATGGTTTTGCTTTTTGGATACATACCCAGGAGTGAATTGTTGAGTCATATGGTATTTATCATAGTTCTCTATGTGTCAACCTAAACATGTGCAATTCCTTCAGACATTCCAGATACTCTCTGGTTTCTAATGTTCTTAACTGACATCTGAAATAAGTAATCTTGATACAGTTTTACCAGCCACAGTACAGAATAGAACTTTCAATTCTCCTGTTGAAGAAATATCAGTTAGTATGTGTTAGCTGAACACCTATTATGTTCAACCCTATGCTTAGCCACCATTTGATATAGAAGTAGAAGACCAGGTGCTGAAAATATCTATAGAATAAAAACTGAGGTATGTGGAATAATTTTGGAGTTTTTGCAAGATGCAAACAATTATGTGGACATATGTGGTACAGTCTCAAATTCAGGGTGAATTTAAAAAAGGGAGCCTGGGCAGACTGAGGCTGAGGAATCCAGGTGCTGAGTTGTAATAGATTAGGAGGACCACCACTTGCTCGTTGGAAGAAAAGCTATGCAAAACCTAGACAATATATTAAAAAGCAGAGACATTACTTTGCCAACAAAGATCCATCTAGTAAAAGCTATGGTTTTTCCAGTATTCATGTATGGATGTGAGAATTTGACCATAAAGCTGAATGCTGAAGAGTTGATGCTTTTGAACTGTGGTGTTGGAGAAGACTCTTGAGAGTCCCTTGGACTGCAAGGAGATAAAACCAGTCAATCCTAAAGGAAATCAGTCCTGAATATTCACTGGAAGGACTGACACTGAAGCTAAAGCTCTGATACTTTGGCCATCTGATGCAAAGAACTGACTCATTGGAAAATACCCTGATGCTGGGAAAGATTGAAGGCAGGAGGAGAAGAGGATGACAGAGGATGAGATAGTTGGATGGCATCACTGACTTGATGGACATGAGTTTGAGTGAACTCTGAGAGCTGGTGATGGATGGGGAAGCCTGGTGTGCTGCAGTCCATGGGGTCTCAAAAAGTTGGACAGGACTCAGTGACTGAACTGAACTGATCTCTGCTCTTCCTCGAAGGATGTGTGTGACTAGAATAATACACTGACAGTAGGGAGTGTGTGTGTAGGAATAATCAGTAATAAAGAAGGTCAGCGTTGGTAGGGACATGTATAGCTAGACATAGAAATACTTAATTTGTACTCTTAACATGTCTACTAGGACTTTCTTCAATTCTAAATATGCTGAGCTTAACTTTGCTAAAAAAAAAAAAAAAAAGCCAGGACTCAGATATCCACAGTTCTCTAATTGGCAAACTAATCCTTGGTGAATACTACCAGGAGCTCAGAGAGTAAAGCTAGAACTCCCCTCAGGTGGCAAGTACAGATTTCAGAGGTGATTTTTCTGGACACCCAATTTCTTTTATGAGAATTCCAGGCAGTCCAGTGGTAGAGGTATTTTTGGATAGATGCAACTTTTGGTACAGTTTAAATTATGTCATCTTGGTAACAAATGATTCCAAAGGCCAAAGTCCTAAATTATGTATCTGACCCAAAGAATTTCTCTTTTAGAGTGGCTGTCTGTAACTGACCCCACTCAGATATGTATTTCCAAAGCCAAGATACAGGAAAAGCAATTAGATAATAAAAATGAATAAACCCAGGTAAATATACATTTTGGCTTTACATTAGCCAATAACTTTGTGAATCTCTAGGGAACACTGAAGAGACATCATAAGACAGTGCAGTTTCCCTTAATAGGGACCATAACCTCAGAGTGGCATATTTTTCAAATAATGAGCAAATGACGTTGTTTTTAGTTTTTTTTTCCACCATGCTGTGCTCATAGCTTCTGTGGAAACTTAAACATTATTCAATAGAACAATTTCCTGCAAAGCTTTTTGAAAGTGGTCACAGACTCTGACTCTATTCTGGTGCCCTGGGTCTGCCAGCATGCTGTTTTACTACCTTTGGAAGATTCAGTGCCAAGACACAGTCCAAGAGTTAGAGCTGAAAGAAGACCAGGTATATAAAAATAATTTGCTGCCTTCTTTCAAGAAGGAAAACTGTCACTTTCTATCACTTTCAACTTTCAGTAATTCTGTGGATCTGTCATTTCTCTTCTGTCTTCATCACTCAACCCTTCAGCTGACCTACAAGGTAACTGATAATAATTAGACTGTTAACCCCAAAGAAAAGACTGCTGAAATCACTGATTAACCCTGTCATGTTATCAGTGGGAAACCAAGGCCCTGGATGTCTAAAGGGTTTTTTCAGAAACCACACGTAAGTGTCAGAATCAGGACATGAACTTCACATTGCAGAGAAGGAACCAGAGATAGCATTTGAAAAAGTTCTCAACAGGAGAGCACATTCACCAAGCAGTCAGGACAGAGACTTTGATTGTAGCAGTGTGCCACCAAATACCACCCCAGGTGGACTAGATCGGAGGTTCAGGAGATAAAAAGTGCCCCTTATTTGTTATCTAAAGCACTTAGCTAATACAAATGAAATTTACTTTTAGCTGTTAGTTGCTCTCTTTTTTCATCTGTTTATTTTCTACCAATGCCACTAATCCTTTGAAAACTTGCCCTCTGTTTGGCAGCCCATGTCATTGTTATCTATGCTGAATGACCTTGACTTCAAGTGTGTGTCCATCTTAACAAAATTCTAAGGTCTTCTCTGCCAGTACCACTTTATAGACTTTCAACAATTTTTCTACAATTTTTTTCATTTTATTCAAGGTGATAAATTATTGAAGGCCTAGATTTTTATCATGGATTTTTTTTAACCTCTCATAGTCTCTTAGTCCTTTTCTTTAAAAATTATGAGAAATTCTTTCATTCTGTCTATTGAAAATGTTGTTTGCAGCCCAAGATACAATTGGTAGATAATGAGAATAAAATTATGGACAGAAATACATATTTGATTATTGTTACTGGTTGGAACCTTTCCTATGATGCCCAGTGACACAACATGCAGACAGGACATGTCTCCAAATTTATTTTATGATTGAATTTTTTAAAAAGCATTAAAGTCTAGTGAAACAAGCATTCTTCCTAGCTTTATATAGCAAAAGCAATATGTTCACATCTTCATGAAGTATCCCATCTCTACCTTTCTAAGAGGAACTGTCTTGAAACTATGGATCCCTTTTAGCACTGGTACAGCACTGAAACAAAGGACTTTTTGTTATGCTTGCTTCATCTTTTCCTTGCAATGGACTCACCAATAAAGGCAGACTCATCCCTAATGAACACATGAACCATTAATAGTTTCTCTCTTGACAACATCAATTCTTTCAATGGCTTAAGAAAAGTGTTTTGAGGACCTATCACATGCCTAGTCTCTTAGATACAAAGATGATTAGAATATACAACCAATTGTCTCTCTGCTTTCAGGCTAAGTGAAGTGTTAGGTATGAAGTTGGATGTCTTATGATAAACACTATGAGAGAGATGAGATACCCGAAGATTTGGTTCTACAAGCCAAAGACCATAGGGGAATAAGGTGGCTCAGTAGTAAAGAATCTGCCTGCCAGTGCAAGAGATACAGGAGACGCAAGTTTGATCCCTGGGTTGGAAAGATCCCTGGAGTAGGAAATGGCAACCCGATCCAGTATTCCTGCCTGGAAACCTCCATGGACAGAGGGGCCTGGTAGGCTACAGTCCATGGAGTCACAAAGAGTCAGACATGACTGAGCTACTGAGCATGAGCACGCATGAAAAAATAAGACAGTGTGTGACTGAGAGCTTCCTTCTTGGAACTGGTATAGAAGTCATTGAAGGTGTGGATAGAGCCAATGTTACATTTTGGATTATTTTGTTGAAGTGTCTTTCTCATTAACTTGGGGGAGGGGTAAAGGGATGGAGCAAGAACCAGGGCCTCCCTTGGGTCTAAGTGAGTGATGTCCTCTACTAGTAAAAGCTGGCTAATGGAGCAGCATAGAATTGAGATGTGCAGTTTGTATTTTCTCTTTTCATAGAAGCTTTAATATCTCTCCCTAGAATTGAAGGATTTAGGTGGGTTCTAGAACTCCCTTCCAGGCCTCTGAATACAGAAGCCACAAAAAGAATAGAGGGTAAGCAAAAACAAATAAATTTACTTCTTTAAACTCCAGAGTTACACATGTAGAGAGATATGTAGAGTTATGTCCTAACAATCAATCTCTTTGTGGGTGAGGAAAGTCACAAGTATGCTCATGCACTAACACGTTGGTGATTCTTTTTCCATTAAAATTAAAGTTAAATAGTATGCCATGGTAAATTACTCATTTTATTCCTCCTTCCAGAAAAAAAAAAAAGGCACTTTGTCATTTTTTACTGTGGGTGCACGTCAGTTTCAACACATGCATTTATGTCTAGTAGATCATTTATATCGTTGCCTGCTGCAGTTTTTCTTCTTTCAACTTAGTAGGGAATATTTGTGATCTTTATTACCCCCAATAAATCTACAAAATGCCTTTTGCTTGAGGCTTTTTATTTTAATTTCACATAAATAAATCACATTAGGTTCCTGGCTGTCATATTAAGATAAGCATGGATCTAAAAATAACAAATGTGTTTTTAAGTCAAATGTTTTCAGATTACATAGTGGTAAATTTCTCTGGGTCACCCCTGAATTTTATTGATGCTGAAATATTTTTTGGCACTTTAAGAATGTTTCTTGAAGAGCACAAACCTATTTAAACTAGAAGTAGAATAATTTTCAGATCCTCTACAGACCTACTTGTACAATATTATTCAACTCAAGCTTCCCATGGCTGCAATAAATCCATCTTTAATGTGGGGATGTGTCCCCAGTTATAGCAGAGGGCAGTTTTATGTCTTTGTAGGTTAATCAAATGCCTCTATCTATATTGTGTTTTACGTATTAACTATAAGAGCTCTAGACCTGAATCCCTCATCGAAGATCTTACATATAGTTATACTCAAAGGTCTTAAAGGCAGCCCAAATTCAATCTAGTCAATAATCAATTCTTCATCTGTCCTCATGCTACCAGACCTGCTCCTACTCAGGACTCAGATCAAACCATCAGCTCCTTGGGGAAACCTTTGGTCTTTTAAAGGACTGTTTCATAAAAAGTGTTTTACAGAGTCTTCCACTTAGCCTGGGGTGGAACAGTCTTGATAAATGGATGTGAATTTTTCTTTCAAACAAGAGTTGCAGTGAATAGGCAAAGATAAAACCCATAAGGTTTTAAATAGTTTATTTTATACATTTATTCAGTTGAGACCTAAATATATTCTCTGATGGATTAGCACAGCCCTTTTAAGGATGGACAGGTTTAATAAGTCAATCGTGTATATAAAAGTTGGTGTAGAGTTTCGCTCTAGCATTTTTAGTAATCTCTTTGCCTTGGATAACTTGGATTCAAATACTAGGCAACTCTCAAAGTAGACAAACAATGCAGACCATACACTGGCCACCTAAATCAACAATAATGTTGATCAATCCTAAAGTAAAGGTCAAATATGAACCTGGGTGGTCTTCCTTGGGGACTTCTGGGGTAAAGAATCAGGCTTGCAATGTAGGAGACCCAGGATCAATCCCTAGGTTGGTAAGATGCCTTGGAGAGGGGAATGGCTACCCACTTTAGTATTCTTGCCTTGAGAATCCCATGAACAGAGGAACCTGGTGGGCTGCAGTCCATGGGGTTGCAAAGAAACAGACACAACTGAGGAGCAAAGCATGAAGCATGATGAACCTGGGAGATCTTCCAATCAATCAGATACCTTTCTGGATTTAGTTCTATTAGCCCCTTCTGTTACTGAACAAAAGTCACCTTAAAGATAAAGCTGTTAGTTCAGCCAGAGTCTCAGAGTGCTGAGAAGAAACTTACATGCCCCTTGTTTACCTAAAGCAGCACCATCAGTCTATAATAAGAGTCCTTGGGGATACATCTCAGCCCACAGCCTTCCCCACCACCGTCCATGGATGACATAACCACTGAAGCATGTGACAATACCCGATTTCCTGATTTACTCTCCTTTGTGCTGGGCAGAGGGCGTGACTTAAAGGCGAGACTCTTATCTGGGCAGGGGTCTGAGACTGTCTGCATCTCTGGAATAACCCCTGGTGGGTAATTGAGGAGTGACATTGATGGGTTCCCAGGGTGGCCTGATGCTTGCACTTGCCCCGAGGACGCAGATATATACTAGAAATCCAGCCCAAGGGCAGAGAGGAGGGGAAGAAACTGTAAAGCTTGCTAGTCCTGGTCTCCTTTGACCTCAGCAGAGAGAAAGATGCAGAGCTGGGAAAGCGTACACTATTCTGTGGGCTTAGCATGAGCTTTTGCTTTTATTGCTAGCAGAGAGTGCTGAGTTCTTTGTTTGTACACAGTCTATCCCCAGAGGTAGCCTCCTTTACTCTTGAAGGGATTTTAAAAAACAAATCACAGTTCTTATTTTATTTGGTGTCCACCATTAAGAATTCATGCAGAGCAATTTTACTTGTTGCCAATTAAGCTCTCCCAGTGGAAGTCTATGATTATACCAAAGGCAACCTGTGTAATACTTGGAATCACTTTGGTCTACATAAATTAACCCCTTGAGGATAGAGATGTGCTAATTCTTAAGATGCCTGGATAATTCGATTCTAAGCACCAAAATACACAGAAGGCAAATCTCCAAGAAGTTCTGGCTTGACTTTTCTCAGGCTGTGTGTGCTTTTGCCTCTTTACTCTATTTTACAGCTACAAGACAATTTCTGTATAACATGTTAGCAAAGGATGATCTTTTCCTAGAGATAGAATGATAGCATGTAGCCTCTCAGTAAGCAACTTTAATGTCACTCACATTTTACAGAAATAGGGATTACTGCTAAAGGAAACTTTAGGCACTGGGGCCAATTACCTTCACCCCAAAATGTATAAATACATCAAAATTATGGAGAAAGTGAAGACTATTTGGGATGTGCATCATTTCATGGCAGTCTTCACTCTGCTTAGATGGGAATGAAAACAAAGCTCTTGCCCAATATTTTTTTCTATCTCTTCCCTTATATTGATGAGGTGAAGTAGCTCAGTCATGTCTGACTCTTTGCGACCCCGTGGACTGTAACCTACTGTACTAGGTAGGCTTCTCTGTCCATGGGATTCTCCAGGCAAGAATACTGGAGTGGATTGCCATTTCCTTCTCCAGGGGATCTTCCCAACCCAGGGCTTGAACCCGGGTCTCCTGCATTGAAGGTAGGCACTTTAACCTCTGAGCCACCAAGGAAGCCCCTCCCTTATATTAAAAATCACAAATAAGTCATAATGCAAAAGTCTACTTTAAAGACTTTTTCATACACTGAAACTATCATTTTATTGTTGGAAGGATGGATCCCAGGGACTCTTATTGCACCCAGAGATCTCTACATCTTTTCAGTGAAGTGTTTTCTCCCTCTTGGTGATGTAGGCAACCAACATTTATTTCCTCCGAGGAAACACAAGTTCTGTGCTTTACCAGGGCAAACACTGCTTGTGATCAATGGTTCTTCAGATTCTTGGAATCTGGTAGTATTGATACTTTGACTGCCCCTCAGAACTTGGAGTTGACTTTCCTCTTTTATCAACAACCCAGCCTCCTCACACTATTTGCTTCTCTTTTATAAACTTCCCATCTCTTTTACAAACTGCCCATACCATTTGCTTCTTTTTACAAACTACCATTCACAGGTACCCACCCCATACCTGTGAAGTAAGGGGAAAAAGAAAGAGATACAACTATGTTTTTGTATATTTGGCTACCAAACTAGATAAGTCACCATTTCCCAAAATATATCTCTTAGACCTTTAGTCAGAGTAGATGCTCCAAGAAAAATAGGATTGGGGAATATTTTTTAAGAAGTCAAAATTATATTTTATAGTCTATATTTGATATGCATAACACATTGGCAATATAAATGGCTCTGAGTAGTTTACAATTAAAACAAAATCTTTTCTTTTCTTTCTATTTTTTGTCTACTCCATGCAGCATGACAGATCTCAGGCCCCTGACCAAGGATTAAGCCTGTGCCCCCTGTAGTGGCATGCCTTATCCACAAATTCAAGAATGCCTTAACTGAGAAACTCTAGCCTAAATACAGCTTGTTCCAAGGAGACTTTGCTTTGGCATCTGTCGGTTGGAAATTGGCACTGTGCATTCACCAGATCTTGTCATTTAATTTTGGCCTTGAAACCTACTTATTCTTCACTTACTTACAGGCTATTGATAACTCTGTCTCTAACTCAAACTCTGAAAATCTGAAATGAATACTTTGACATTATCTGGTTCAGTCACTGGCAAGCTGTTGTTGTTTAGTCACTAAGTTGTGTCTGACTCTTTTGCAATCCATGAACCATAGCCCACCAGGCTCCTCTGTCCATGGATTTCCCAGGCAAGAATACTGGAATGGGTTGCTATTTCCTTCTCTGGGGATCTTCTGGACCCAGGATCAAACCCACATCTCCTGCACTGCAGGTGGATTTTTACCACTGAGCCACCTGGGAAGCCCCACAAGTCATTAGGGATCTATTATGTTAGGCATTTCTACACAGATTCTTCGAAGCCTTTTATGACATGTATTAAATTCTACATGATCCAGCTATATAAGTATTAGAGAAAAAAGATTATACATATCAGTACATGTTATTTATAAGTAATGCTATTTTAGATATTATATGCTTCATACAATCTCAGTGCTCAGTTATCTTAAATACAAGCTATATAGATACCTTCTTTTTATACCTAAGGAAACTCTGTTTCAGAGATCTTACCCAATAATCACTTTGGACAGATCAGGATCAGAGTCTATGTCTCTAAAACCTCCAATCCAGTCTTATTTCCATTTCTAGAGTGTTATGCTGCCTCTATTTATCATACATAATTTCACATATGTGACATGAAAGGGTAATTAACACCATAAATATTCATGAATCCCATTTTATTTTCCAACTGTTTGTGTTTGTTCTAAACTCTTAATCTAAGGCTGCAAATGGATAAAGATTTCTGTCAAATATCAGGAGAAAGTCTCAGCAGTTGTTTTCTCACACTCCTTCTTGTCAGTCACAGATATATTTAGTCAAATCAGAAATAGTAACAGATGATATAAAAATCATTAAGTACAAAAGAGCCTTTTTCTCCTAATCTTAACTTTCCTTATTAAAACAAATAAACATACAAAAATATATGATCACATTTCAACATCAGCTTATAAATAAGTTGTTGCTGGGTATGTTTATTTTTTCTTATCAGGCAGGGAGAGGCAGAGCAATTGAAATGCGCCCAGATTTGTACTCAAGTCTTAGACTAGGTTCTAGATCCCAAATCCACCCTCTTCTTCAGATAAATTCACAGAAGTTTTCGTCTGCTGGTATCAAAACATTAATTGAGCTAAATGCTCTTTGCCAGACAGCTAAAGTTGAACTCCACAAATTTCTTAACAATTTGAAAACCTAGAGTAGATTATAGGTCTATTTCAGCACAATACTAAACAGGACCCCAAAATAACAGTTATCTTGAGAGTATGATTACAACAATATATTTGTGTCATAGCACATGGTTATGCTATAAAAAATGACTAAAGCCTGTTAAAAACTGAGAGTCTTCACAAAAATAAAACTTTTCATTCTTATATCCCATCTTCTACCATTTGTCCAGTTCTTTTATCATTAAGCAAGAGGCAATAACAGTATGACGTATATCTTCTATGCTTTTGATCAGTCCTCAAAGACTGTGGCCATAAATTAGTGCTGACTAATATTATTGTTGGAAGATCAAAATACTCAAAGTTGGTACTTCCCTGGTAGTCCAGTGGTTAAGACATTCCCTTCCAATGTAGGGGGTGTGGGTTTGATCCCTAGTCAGGGAGCTAAAATCTCACATGCATTGTAGCCAAAAAACCAAAAAAAATTTTTAAAGCAACATTGTAACTAATTCAATTAAGACTTTAGAAATAGTTCACATCAAAATAATCTTTTAAAAATATTCAGAATTTTTAAGTTATAGGTTAAGTATAAATAGGAGAACATTAGTTAATATCAACATCAACAAAAGTTGTAACAGCTACACGAAAGTTGTAACAGCTACAAATCAAATGATCAATAAAAATCAGAAAACATATATACTGAATTATGGGAATGTTTGTTTGACTTCAGACACTTTAGCTGTGCTTGTGTTTGTGGTATGCCATGGTCCTTGGCATATCATAGAGTCTACCTTAACTCAAGAAATCATTTTAAATATTCAATCATAAACAGAAAGAAAAGTCCCCCACTGCTCTCTGTCACTCATAAATCTCTCACCATAAACTATTTGGCTGTAGCTGAAGTTGTGATATTGTAATAAGCATCAGAAAGCTTATCACTATACGTCAGTCAGGATCTGTTTACAAAATATAATCAAGTATAATTTCATGATTCAATAAATAGTATGTAAGTCTACTATTATTAGTTTTCATTTTCATTTCAATACTACCATTTCCATTTCCTCACTGTTATTCTGACTATTCAAATATCATTATTGCCCTTTATTATTATTCAAATAAAGCTTTTCTATTAGATTTTGTGACTATATGTAAGCCTTTGCTTCTTTACTAGCAATAATTCTATTTGTGAAGGAAAATAGATGTGATTGCCTACAAAAATCTGAGCTCTTACTTTAGGTTAGGTGATGTCTGTGCCTGAAATGAGATTTTAATTTAATCATATCAGAGAAAACCAAAGGTTTTTAATAACTACCTTAAAAAGGCAGGAAAATATCCTTTTCCATGCAGGTTTTTTTGATTCAAAAATGTGTAAAACTATTATTCCTCTTCAAAAATGTATATAAATAAACTGACCAAATTATAAATAAAGTATAATTTATTCATCAGATGGTATTCATCATTCACATATTTTTTTTTGGAAAGA
>SJYC01041625.1:0-26096 GCA_006408675.1 Madoqua kirkii | reverse complement strand
GTTATTTTATACAAATATTTTAAAGAAAATGTTACAACTCAGTTAAATATACCTTGCAGTACATCTATGGAAAATATAATTTAAAAGGCATATTGACATAAATAGATTGCTATTGCTACACACTGGTTCTCAAAAGAAAACTGTATCACCAAGTCATAGATCTCAAAATCAAATCTAACAAATACTGCATCAAGTTATATAAAGTTAACTGATGTGTCTTTTAGTGACAAGTGGACTTAAAAATTGTACAGTTTTGTTGTATCCTATCAGCAGTTTTCTTCTAGGTAGAAAAATAGAATATTGTCTATTACTATAACCACAGATACGTTTTCTAGTTTCACAATGAGTCAGACATGACTTAGAGACTGAACAACATGTTTCCTAGTAGGAAAACTAACATCAGAGCAGAACAAATGAGTAAAATAGATTTGGATGAGGTTGGGCAAGAAAGCCACATGGTTAGGTCATACTTACCTCCCTAATATCTTTGTGTACAGAGGGAGGCTTCCCTGGTAGCTCAGAGGGTAAAGTGTCTGCCTGCAATGCGGCAGACCTGGGTTCAATCCCTGGGTCAAGAAGATCCCCTGGAGAAGGAAATGGCCACCCACTCTGGTACTATTGCTTGGAAAATTCCATGGACAGAGGAGCCTTGTAAGCTACAGTCCATGGGGTCGCAAAGAGTCAGACACAACTGAGCGACTTCACTTCACTTCTTCACAGAGAGGGAACTGGCCTCCATGCCATGAGGAGATAAGACATAAAGGACTTTGGGGGCCTACTGACCCCTTAAAGAGGAAGCTAATTATATTCAATAATTTTGATGCAGTGTAAGGTATCATGTAATTGAACACTAGCATATTTATTCCAGATAACAAGAGCTATAGGAATTTAGTAAGTGGAATTCAGAGTCCATACTAGCACTGGCGAAAACATGGCCACATGGACTTTAAAGATCTAGATAATCCTATCACAATAATCTCCATTCCCTAGAAGCCTCAGGGAATGAGTTACTCGGGAAAACTTATATAATACTTATATAATACTCTCTTTTTCCAATTTACCTGCAGATGTTTTCATACCTAGAGTTAGAATCCATCACATAAAAACCAAACCAAACATGGGGGACCTATATAATAGCATTCTTGAAATATGTATTTTTTAATATAAAGGGAAGCAGAAATTTTAAGCAGAAGTGTTCTCACCCTTTCAATTATAGAAAAACATAAATAATATTTAGGCAGGCAAAGGGCAGAGGATTTGGGTTCTAGTTTCTACAAGAATACAAATATTCTTGCCTGGAAAATCCCATGGACTGAGGAGCCTGGTAGGCTACAGTCCATGGGGTCACAAAGAGTTGGACACGACTGAGTGACTTCACTTTCACTTTCTTTTCTATAATATAAGTTTGTTGCATGGCCATGGACAAATGCATTCCTTGACCTTGGCAAGTGTTATGATTTCTACCATCCTCCAAGCTCTGAACAGGTCTGTCATTCAAGGACAACTTTTGACACCACTGTTTTACTTTAATTAAAGGAATGGAACTCTTTAGGTAGCCTCTGCTGATTTTTGCCCCCAAAGGTGCTTTTGGCCACCAAGTAGAAGAGACCTTTTGCCAACTCCATGCTTCCGTGATCAAGATTAAAGCTATAGATGCACCTATTAAGAAGTAGATTTAACTCACCTCCAGAGACTTCTGTGTTGCTCCTCAAGTTGATTTAACAGATGTTCAATGTATTTGTTGGAGTCCATGTATTCCTGTACATAGAAAAATAAAGCCATATCACACCAAAGACAAAGGCAAAGACAAAACCTCTTTACCATAGACATCAGGATTCTAAGACCATCTTTATCTCTACAGGACAATTTTGGACAAGATAATTCCCTTGGTCCCTCTCATTTGTAGGAATAGATGCTTCTATGACTTATATGCATTGTCATTTGGGGACAAATAAAATTTTCCCTATATCCTATGATGGTTCTATGAATGAAAAAATGGAGGAGAACTGGAGTTCTATCAAGTCAGCATAAAAATCCTCTTAATCACAGAGAAAAGCCAAATTTCATAGTCATTTACACTATATTTTATGTGTATGTGTGCTGTGTGCTCAGTTGCTCAATTGTGTCTGACTCTTTAAGACTCCATGAACTATAGCCCACCAAGCTCCCATGTCCATGGTATTTTCCAGGTGAGAATATTGGAGCAGGTTGCCATTTTCTACTCCAGGGGATCTTCCTGACCCAGGCATGGAATCCATATCTTTTCCATCTCCTGCATTGGCAGGCATATTCTTTACCACTGCACCCCCTGGGAAGCCATGTTTTATATGTTTTCCCATATAAAAATATGGGGTTTGGGGGGATGGAAATTGAGCCAACCTTAGAAAAGGAGGAATAAAGTAGATAGTGCAGGTCTTGATTATACTGCTTTTACACAAATCACTTTCTAGCAAAAACATTATTTTTGAGCTACATAGAAACTACATATTCATTGCCTTCCTTCACTGGGCATATCATTTATATTGATGAATCACATGTTTGTTTTTCCTTCATTTCCTTATATGAACAATGCAGTTTGTTCTTGGTTTTCCTTTTTATCTTATTTATTTCCTTAGAAAACCAATCTTTAGCTTCTAAGAAGATATAAAGGCAAGCTTTATCTTATTTAGAAATACTCATAAATTTGTTTAAATCAAATTAGGTTTTCAAGAAATATCTCCAAAAAATGAGGGATTCCTTCATTACATGAGAACTGCTCATAGAATCTATAGGTTATTGAACCTAATTATTTTAACATTTGTGATTCCTGAATATGAAGTTCACATACAATCATTTTAATTGCTAACTATGTAGAAAAATACAACAACAATGAAAACTTGTATAATTTATTTCATACCGAACCTAATACTTCTTTCCCTTTCTCTTTGAGGAGCCCACAGGCCTCTGTGTCTACATCACAGCAGCCTTAGACAGAAGAGTGTGCAGTGATTTCAGAGTTAAGGTACCCATGAAAGTTACCATTTTATATCTTATGGATTTAAGATAAACTAGGAACTCAGATTAATACTGATACCTTTTAAAAACATTTTTATTTTGATGGAATACTATATAAAATCAGTTGTTTCTATAAAAATATTGACTATAATGGGTGGGGGAGTAGAAGATACACAGTAAGAGCTGACCTTATGAAACAGGAAGGGCTCTGTTCAAGTTTCTGGACCTTACATAGGTCCAGAGAAAAAGGCCTTTGGAGAAGCCTTTTCACCTTTCTACAATATTTCAGTTAGACTGGAGGGCATCCCAAGTCCTTATCTAGCAAAACTATTCTAATAGTTTTCCATAATTCTATTGCAGAAAATAGCTGAAGAGTTTTATTCTATTAATATGCATGTTCAGGTGAGTTATTTAAACAAGACCATTGACCTGAAAAGCAAAGCAGAAATCTGTTGCTGCAGGAAGTTGCAGTGGTTTGTGGTAACACTATTAGTATCTTGATCAAGGTTCAAACATGATAGGAACACTCAAAATTCTTAAAGATATTTTCAAATACATCCTTTGAAAAAATTTTAAAGACAGTGTTTCTAAGTAGAGGCAAATATATAAACTTCAAGGTCACTCATCCAGTCTTCAAATTTTTTCAACACTTATTATATGTCATGTGCTATTCTAACTTCATAGATATAGTAGTACCTAAGAGGAAAAAAAATTACTGCCCTCAGAGAGCTTACATTCTGTAGAGAGACACATAACAAGGAAGCAATCAGATTCATTTCAGGTTGGTTACCTGCTAAGAAGGAAATAACAGATAATAGGAAGGACTTTAAGTGGGGAGGGCACCTCCTTTATACACCATGGCTGGAAGAGGATTCTGAGCAAATGAATTCTGGGTCTAGGGCCTGGTAGAGAAATAGGCAGGCATATAGAGAAAGGAAGAGGGGGAAGAACACCGCAGGCAAAGCAAACAGCATAAGCAAAGACCCCCAAATGTGGTGTTTAAAACAGAAAGGAAGCCAGTGGGGCCAGGGAACAGAGCTTGAGGTGTGTAGTCTAAAAAGAAGTTGGACAAGAAGTGTGCATTAGGCACTCAGTCATGTCAGACTCTTTGTTCCCCATGGACTGTAACCCATTAGGCTCCTCTGTCCTTGGAATTCTCCAGGCAAGAATACTGGAGTGGGTAGCCATTCCCTTCTCCAGGGGATCTTCCTGACCCAGGGATCGAATCCAGGTCTCTTGAATTGCAGGCAGATTCTTTACCATCTGAGCCACCAGGGAAGCCCTCCTTGGACAGGAAGGCAGAGGCCAAAGCACGTGCAAGCTCTAGTAACCAAGAGATCTGTGTTCTGCTTACTCTACTTAGCTTAAGTCAGAGGTGGACTCTAAAAGGTTATTACAAATATAATCTTTGGATCAAAGAGATTTAGGTTCAAATCCTGGTTTTGGTACTTACTAGCTGTGCCCCTCAGGCAAGTCATTTAATCTCTCTAAACCTTACTTTTTTTCATAGAGATAAATAATTGAAGAGGTATAGTAAGGATTAAATAAAACAGTTTAAGCATATAACACAAGGCAAGCAGTGAACAGAGCCATTTCCATAGAATCAAACCTCTTCTCAAAGAGCAAACCACTTTACAAGGTGAAGGTTATATGCATTTTCTCTTCTCTTATTCAGCTTCAAGGTTTGTAAGTCAAGGCTTCTTCAATTATAGTTGGATTTTAGAACAGATAGTTAGAGATTAACAGTAATACAGCTTTTCAACCATTAATTAGGTATATCTGGATTATGATTTAAACTATAATGCTATTAAACTATAATGCTATTTCAAATAACAAATACAGACAGAGTGCTTCCATTTAAGGTATTTTTTACCCAATTGTCCATAAAAATAGCTATAATGACCTCTTAAACCACAAACAATGGAAAACTAAAACTATGAATTCTTCATCCTTCTTTTCAGCTTAATTTTTCTCCATGGCATGCTTATTTCTAATATCCAGTTTATGTTACTTGCTATTTATTGGGTGTTGCCTATACCCCACCCCTATGTATACACATACACACACACACACACACACAAAGACACTAACTTAAATGAATTGAAAGAAGAAAATATGATGCTTACATGTGCTTTCTGTTAAATGAAATGTTTTCCCCTGCCCAAGAGAATTTAGACATTTATCAGTTCTGGCTCCTGATTGGAAAGATTTGTTAACTAATAATAAACACCTATCACTCTGTAAGAATAAAATAGAATTATTCTACTGGGAATCATTTACATTTGGAGATTAATTCCCAGGAAACAATGGAGGAGGATCACAGTGGGGCTGGCAGTGGTGCACACTGGAATTACAGTCACAGCCAGTACAATGCTGTAGCAATGGTGCGTATGGTGCCAGCTTGAGTATAAAGCACATACTGAATGTTCTTAACACAAGCTCCAATATTCCAGAATATCAAACCCACAGGCAAAAAGAAGAGGAATGGCAAAAGTTTACCTCAGTATAACACACCTCTCCAAAGTACCTGAGAGACTGGACACTGGGAGACCTTGGAGAAAGATTTCTGAAGCAACTCAGCACACGTGCATGCAAGCTAGAAGAAAAACATATACCATATTCCCATTGTCCTTGGTGGCAATATTCATTGTAACATTATCCATGAAAAATGCCAGTTTCATCAGGCTTGCTTTGCCTAGAAGGCACTTCTCATGTCACTCAGCATTAAAAACTATATTCAAATAGTTATTAACATGATGAACATTGTATTCTACTCATTTTCCTTGTGACAAACTCACATTAGATTTTACAGTAGAAGTGACAATAAAAATACTTACACAGTCCTGTGAAGGACAAACAATCTAGATAAATAAAGGAAAAAGATGAAAATGAATAGAGACAGGATGGATATTAGGTCAGAAAATGTAGGTGTGTCTATTAATCATAGCATTTGAGTTATTTGGCAAGATTTGTAAGGTAAACAATGATCAAAGGGATAATTAAAGAGACCTTTCAGCATAAAATTGAGAAAAAGAAAAACACTTGATTTTATACATCAAAAAGTTTCCTCACACTCCAGGTAGATTTTACAGAAAATCATCTACACTTCCACCCACATAAGGGCTGGAAAAAAAAATGTGTGTATGTTTGGGGTGGGGGCTGGAAGACTGCATGCACCCAAACAGACAAATGGGTCTCTACCAAGGATTTTAAAAAGGCTAACTGCATAGCTTCTGGCGAGTCCCGATGTCCATTGAAACCTTTGAGTGTTAATCCATAAACAATCCCAATCAAGTAGATTCTTTGTAACAAAGCAACAGAAAGACATTCCCAGGTTTACATGAATTGAGAAAGTAGGGCACCTCCCTTAATTAAAAATACATGTGCATGGCAGGGGCAGGGAGAGGTGTTCCAAGGTGGAGACTCAGGAAGATCAAGAACTCACCTTGCCCCATGGACACACCAACTCTACAGCTACATATGGGACAATATTCTTCAAGAAAGAACTAAAAATTAGCTGAATTGCTCCTTCACAACACATGATCAAAGGACCACATTGAGACTGGTAGAAAATGCAGAGATTCAAGCTCACCAAAAATTCTATCCCTGGTGTAGAGTCCCACAAAAGGGCGGGATCTCACAAACAGAGAGCTTCTCCCAGGATGACGAATTTGTTCCCCACATTAGCCAGCCCAGCCCTGGAACCTACAACAAAGAAATGAGCCCCCAAAAGGTCTGGCTTAGAAACCAGCAAAGCTGATGTTCAAGGAATCCAAAAGTCTGTGTGAACGAAAAATGCCACCTGCCACATAAGTAAACAAAGTATGTTGCTGACATCAAGCCATCACATTACAGCTGCATGGTGAGCCCTGAGAGAACTCAGGATGGAGGCAGGATCTATCCCACATGTATCAGCCAGCTGCTTACAGCCACCTCTGATGGTACTTCCTGAGGAGACTAGGATAAGAAGCACAGGACACTGAACTCAGGTGCATATCAAAGGAATGATTTCAATGAGCCCAGACTTTGCATCTTCGCATATATAGAAAAGTGCCAAATTCCTTAACTTGAAATATCTGGTTTTCCTTAATTAACAGTAATCTTTTGAGGTTCTGACTACCTGGCCTTTGTTGCAAAGATTCCTATATAGCCTGGCTCCCTCCCTTGCCTCTTGGGAGCAGTCTCAGACTTATCTGAGATGCTGTGTCTCAGCCTTAAGTCCCAGTGTTGTCCACTGACCAAAACATAACTCTCAACTTTTAGCATGTGCATTTTTTTTAGTCAACAGTTGAGGTGACTTGAGATTCTCCTTTTAAAAGGCTTGCATGAGGTCTCATTTGCCCTAGAAACAAGTGAAAGTGTTAGTCGCTCAGTTGTCCAACTCTTTGGAAGTCCATAGAATGTAGCCTGCCAGGCTTCTCTGTCAATGGCATTCTCCAGGCAAGAATACTGGAGTGGGTAGCCATTCCTTTGTCCAGGATGTCTTCCTGACCCTGGGATCAAACCCAGGTCTCCTGCACTGCAGGCAGATTCTTTACCATCTGAGTCATCAGGGAAGCCTCATTGGCCCTAGAACCCACTGCAAAACCGGCAGTTTGAAAAGTGCCTGGAATGTGAAGTAGATTCATATGCTAATCTTCAAGCATCTGCTGGGGGAGGTCAGGACAGTTGGAGCTCCTTCTTGAGACTGGAGTGCTGGCAGATGCCATTTTGCACTCTCCTCCCTTGTTAGCACAGGCAGGTAAGGCGAGTCCCGATGTCCATTGAAACCTTTGAGTGTTAATCCATAAACAATCCCAATCAAGTAGATTCTTTGTAACAAAGCAACAGAAAGACATTCCCAGGTTTACATGAATTGAGAAAGTAGGGCACCTCCCTTAATTAAAAATACATGTGCATGGCAGGGGCAGGGAGAGGTGTTCCAAGGTGGAGACTCAGGAAGATCAAGAACTCACCTTGCCCCATGGACACACCAACTCTACAGCTACATATGGGACAATATTCTTCAAGAAAGAACTAAAAATTAGCTGAATTGCTCCTTCACAACACATGATCAAAGGACCACATTGAGACTGGTAGAAAATGCAGAGATTCAAGCTCACCAAAAATTCTATCCCTGGTGTAGAGTCCCACAAAAGGGCGGGATCTCACAAACAGAGAGCTTCTCCCAGGATGACGAATTTGTTCCCCACATTAGCCAGCCCAGCCCTGGAACCTACAACAAAGAAATGAGCCCCCAAAAGGTCTGGCTTAGAAACCAGCAAAGCTGATGTTCAAGGAATCCAAAAGTCTGTGTGAACGAAAAATGCCACCTGCCACATAAGTAAACAAAGTATGTTGCTGACATCAAGCCATCACATTACAGCTGCATGGTGAGCCCTGAGAGAACTCAGGATGGAGGCAGGATCTATCCCACATGTATCAGCCAGCTGCTTACAGCCACCTCTGATGGTACTTCCTGAGGAGACTAGGATAAGAAGCACAGGACACTGAACTCAGGTGCATATCAAAGGAATGATTTCAATGAGCCCAGACTTTGCATCTTCGCATATATAGAAAAGTGCCAAATTCCTTAACTTGAAATATCTGGTTTTCCTTAATTAACAGTAATCTTTTGAGGTTCTGACTACCTGGCCTTTGTTGCAAAGATTCCTATATAGCCTGGCTCCCTCCCTTGCCTCTTGGGAGCAGTCTCAGACTTATCTGAGTGCTGTGTCTCAGCCTTAAGTCCCAGTGTTGTCCACTGACCAAAACATAACTCTCAACTTTTAGCATGTGCATTTTTTTTAGTCAACAGTTGAGGTGACTTGAGATTCTCCTTTTAAAAGGCTTGCATGAGGTCTCATTTGCCCTAGAAACAAGTGAAAGTGTTAGTCGCTCAGTTGTCCAACTCTTTGGAAGTCCATAGAATGTAGCCTGCCAGGCTTCTCTGTCAATGGCATTCTCCAGGCAAGAATACTGGAGTGGGTAGCCATTCCTTTGTCCAGGATGTCTTCCTGACCCTGGGATCAAACCCAGGTCTCCTGCACTGCAGGCAGATTCTTTACCATCTGAGTCATCAGGGAAGCCTCATTGGCCCTAGAACCCACTGCAAAACCGGCAGTTTGAAAAGTGCCTGGAATGTGAAGTAGATTCATATGCTAATCTTCAAGCATCTGCTGGGGGAGGTCAGGACAGTTGGAGCTCCTTCTTGAGACTGGAGTGCTGGCAGATGCCATTTTGCACTCTCCTCCCTTGTTAGCACAGGCAGGTATGCAGATAGGGGACTCTCCCACTGTCTTGGTAAGGCAGGCCAGGATGAGTGGGTATGGCATTCCCTCACTCCCTGGCTGGTACCAGCTAGTGTGAAATTATGACACTCCCTTGCTGAAGTTGGTGGGGGCACACAGACAAGGATTTTTCCTGATGTCATGCTGAAGCCAAGGAACATATCCCACCCCCAGGCATTCCAGATGCCCTTCTAGAGCTAGCAAGCTCAAGCAACCCAGACAGACAGACTATGCCCCCCGTGATCATCTGGCCCTGGTAGGCAAGGGGGTTTGCATTTATGGGCCCCGTGGAACTATAACAATTGGAAAGATAGTTCTTGATAGGATGCCACATCTAGGGCACTGTACAGGTAGTAGACTGAAATACACCTCCAGTCTTGTTGAAAAGGACAATTTACTTGCCCTGGAGATTCAGCTTGAGGGACAGGTTTCAGGTCTGCACACATCTAGAGAGTACAGAGGCATTCTTGGGAAATGTAAAACACCATTCTTGCATTGACCTCCCTGAGTTCACTGATAACTCCCAGAAAGGAGCTTTTGCGCTTGTCTAGAGGTCTGATTTACGGAAACGCTACCCAAGGGTCACCTCCAGATTTCCTTGTCTGAAGGCCAGCAGGGCTTATGAATATGGTCCACAGACTATATATTCGCATACTTCAAAACTTGTTCCCCAGGTATCTGGCTTTCAAATAGCCTAAAGCTAAGTACAAAGTGAGATCCTTTCCCTTGCCATACGGAAAAGTCTTGATACACCTTCAACAACAGGAACCTGTCAAGAATAAATCAGGCGGACAATCACAAAGGTTCAAAAGACAACCAACCACCAGGGCAAGGTTGAATTATAAAGTTCCTCACATATACAAAGCCAGTACTTCAAGACACAGAGAAGTCACCATCTCACCTAATACATAGGAACAGAGCATCAAACAGAATGACAAAACAGAAATATGTGCCAAAAGAAAGAACAAGACAAGCCTTCAGAAAGAGCCCTTAATGAGATGGGGATAAGTAATCTACTTGATAAAGAATTAAAAGCAATAGTCATAAAACTGCTCACTAAACACAGATGAATATATGAACACCGTGAGAACTTCAGCAAAGAGATAGAACATATAACAAAGTATACACAGCTGAGAACACAATAACTGAACTAAAAAATGCACCAAAAGAATTCACTGCTGCTGCTGCTACTAAGTCGCTTCAGTCGTGTCCAACTCTGTGCGACTCCATAGATGGCAGCCCACCAGGCTCCCCCGTCCCTGGGATTCTCCAGGCCAGAACACTGGAGTGGGTTGCCATTTCCTTCTCCAATGCAGGAAAGTGAAAAGTGAAAGTGAAGTTGCTCAGTCGTGTCCGACTCTTAGTGACCCCATGGACTACAGCCTACCAGGCTCCTCCGTCCATGGGATTTTCCAGGCAAGAGTACTGGAATGGAGTGCCATCGACTAGATAAAGTGGTAGAAAGAATCAATGATTTAAAAGACAAAGCAAGGAAACTCATCTAAGCTAAGCAGCAACAACAATAATAATAATACAAGTAAAATTAAAGTGAAGAGATATTAGGGGATCTGTGGGAAAACATCAAGAGGACTAACATTCAAGTTGTGATGGTCTCAGGAGAAGAAAAAAAGAAAGAGGAGGAACTTATTTGCAGAAATAATGGCTGAAAATTTCTCTAACCTAGGAAAGGAAACAGACATCCAGGTCTCAGAAGCCCAGAGAACTCCAAATAAGATGATATTCAGACAGAAACTCATAAGAAAACATTGGCCTTAGTGACAACTTACACCTACTTAATAGAATCTACAGAATATTCTGGGTGAAAGAATATTCCCAGAATATTCCCATTTCCCAGGTGGCACTAGTGTAAAGAACCTGTCTGCCACTGCAAGAAACATAAGAGATTCAGGTTCAATCCTTGGGTTGGGAAGATCCCCTGGGGCAGGGCATGGCAACCCATTCTAGTATTCTTGCTTGGAGGATCCCATGAACAGAGGAGCCTGGTGGTCTACAGTCCATAGGGTCACAAATAGAAATGAAGCGACTTAGCATGCACAAAATATTCCATCCAAAAGCTGCAGGACATATTCTTTTCAAGTGCACATGGAACATTCTCTAGGACAGATCATGCATTAAGACATAAAACAAATTTCAATTTTAAGGAGACTGAAATCATATCAAGCATTTCTTCAAACCACAATGGCATGAAACTTGAAATCAATTACTAGAAGAAAACTGTAAAAATCACAAATATGTAAATATTTAACAACAGACTACTGAACAACCACTGGGTCAATGAAAAATATCAATAAAGAAATAAAAACTTTGAGACAAATGAAATATAATATACTAAAACCTATGGAGCAAAAGTGGTTCTAAAAGGGAAGCTCAAAGAAACATCATCCTACTTCAAGAAACAAAAACAATTTCAAAAGAACAATTTAAGTTTACATCTAAGAAGCTAGAAAACAAAGATGAAACAAAGTACAAAGTCAGAAAAGAAAGTAAATAATAAAAATCAGATAGAAATAAAATAGAGACTAAAATGACAATAGAAAAGATCAGTAAAACGAGCTGATTCTTTGAAAAGATAAAATTGATGAACCCTTAGCCAGACTAACCAAGAAAAAAAAGAGGCCTGAAATAAACAAAATCAGAAATTGAAGAGGGGATGTTATAACTGATACTTCAGAAATACAAAGGATCTTAAAGTAAGTAAGTGAAAGTTACTCAGTCGTGTCCGACTCTTTGTGAGCCCATAAACTATACAGTCCATGGAATTCTCCAGGTCAGAATACTGGAGTGGGTAGCCTTTCCCTTCTCCAGGGGATTTTCCCAACCCTGGGATCAAACTCAGGTCTCCGGCACTGCAGGCAGATTCTTTACCAGCTGAGCCACAAGGAAAGACCAAGAATACTGGAGTGGGTAGTCTATCCCTTCTCCAGGGGATCTTCCTGATCCAGGAATCGAACTGGGGTCTCCTGCATTGCAGATGGATTCTTTACCAACTGAGGTATCAGGGAAGCAAAGATCTTAAAAGACTATCCTAAACAATTACCTGCCACTCATTGGGCTACACAGTAGTAATGAATATATTCTTAGAATCGCAGAATCTTTAGAGACTGAATTAGGAAGAAATAGAAAATCTGAACAGTTCAAAATACATACAGAGATTGTGGGAGGCTTTTGATTACTGATCAAACACAAGTTTGGGACCAGATGCCTTTTCTAGTGAATTTTATTAAACATTTAAAGAAGAGTTAATACCTATCCTTCTAAAACTCTTTCAAAAGGAGGACATTCTTTGAAACTCATTTGATGAGGCTAGTATTATTGTGATATCAAAAACCAGACAAACATAAAAACCAAAAACATCACAAAAAATTAAAATTGCAGGCCAATGTCCCTGATGAACACAGATGTAAGAATCCTCAACAAAATATTAGAAGATCAAATTCAACAATATGTTATAAGAATCACATACTATGATCAAGTGGGATTTACTCAAGGGAGGTAAGGATGGTTCAACATCAACATCTACAAAGTAATATGATATACTACATTAACCAAATGAAGAACACAAGTCATTTGATCATCTCAATAAATGTATAAAAACACTCCTGACAAAATTCAATATCCATTTATACTAAACTTTCAACAATGTGGGTACAGAGGGAATATACCTCACCATAATGAAGGTCATATATGAGAAGCACACAGCTAACATTATACTCACTGAAAAGCTAGAAATGTTTCCTCTAAGATGAAGAATAAGACAAGAATGTCCATTCTCCCCACTTTTATTCAGCATAATATTGGAAATCCTTGCCAAAGAAATCATTCAAGAAAAATAAGAGGCATCCAAGTTGGAAAAAAAAAAGTAAAACTATCACTATAAACAGATGAAACTATTTTATGTGTAGAAAACCCTAAACTTTTCTCCAAAAAAGACTGTTAGAACTAGTAACCAAATTCAGTGAAATGGCAAGGTATAAAATCAATATACAGAAATTAGTTGCATGTCTGAATACTAGGAGAAATTAAGAAAACAATCCCATTTACAATTGCATCAAAAAGAAGAAAATACTAAAATTCATTTTACCAAAAAGTTGAAAAACCTGTACTCAGAAAATTCTAAGACACTGATAAACTGACGACACAAGAAATGGAAAGATATTTCATGCTCATGGACTGTAATAGTTAATATTGTTAAAATGTCCATGTTATTCAAAGCAATCTATAGATTCAATGCAATACCTATCACACATTATTTCACAGAAACAGAACAAATGATTCTAATAGCTGCATGGAAACACAAAAGACTGTGAATAGCCAAAGCAATCTTGAGAGAGACAAACAAAGCATCATGCTCCTCAATTTCAAACTATATTTTAAAACTAGAGTAATCAAAACAATGTGACAATGACATGAAGACAGAAACACAAAGCAATGGAACAGAGCAAAGAATCCAAAATAAATCCATATTTATTATATGGTCAGTTAATTAGTGACAAAGGAGTCAAGAATATGCAATTTAAAAAGGATTGTCTCTTCAATAAATGGTGTTGGGAAAACTGGACAGCCACATGCAAAAGAATGAAACTAGACCACTACCTTATACCATATCCCCAAATTAACTCTAAATGGATTAAAGACTTGAATGTAAGACCTGAATTTGAAATTCTTAAAAGATAAAATAGATGGCAAACTCCTTGACACGAGTGTTCTGTGATGAATTTTTAAATCAGATTCCAAAAACAAAGACCAAAAATGCAAAAATAACAAAGTGGAACTACATTCAACAGAAACAAAAATTTCTGCATAGCAAAGTTGTTGTTTGGTCACCCAGTCATGTCTGACTCTTTGCAGTCTCATAGACTGCAGCATGCCAGGCCTCCCTGTCCCTTACCATCTCCTGAAGTTTGCCCAAGTTCAGGTCCATTGCATCAGTGATGCCATCCTGCCATCTTATCCTCTGATGCAAAGTTAACCATCAACAAAACGTAGAGACAACCTTCTGAATAGAGAGAATATAATTGCAAATCATATACCTGATAATGGGTTAATATTTGAAATATAAAATTCATACTAACTCAGTGGCAAAAAAATCCAAAAAATCTGATTTTTTAATGAGCAGACATTTTTCTAAAGATGCAAATGAACAGTCAACAGATACATGAAAAGATGTTCAATATCACTAATCATCAGGGAAATGTGAATCAAAACTACAATAAAAAGTGCCTCACACCTGTTAGAATAGCTATTATGAAAAACAACATATCTTGACAAAGACGTGGAGAAATGGGCACTCCCATGCACTGTAGGTGGGAATGTAAATTGGTGCAGCCAATTTGGAAAACAGCATGGAGCTCCCCCAAAATTAAAAATGGAACTACCATATGATCTAGTAATTCCACTTTTCTGTTGTATGCATGTTAAATCGATTCAGTCATGTCTGACTCTGTGCAACTCTATGGACTGTAGCCCACCAAGCTCCTCTGTCCTTGGGATTCTCCAGGCAAGAATACTGGAGTAGGCTGCCATGCCCTCCTCCAGAGGAATCTCTCTGACCCATACATAAAACTGTGTAATGTTAGGTGAAAGAACTATGATGTATACATATATATGTGTGTGTGTGTGTATATATATATATGCATATATGTATTAATGCATATTTGTATTAATTTCCTGGTGGCTCAGTGGTAAAGAATCCACCTGCAATGCAGGAGATGTGGGTTTGATCCCTGGATTTGGAAGATCCCATGGAAAAGGAAATGGCAATCCACTCCAGTATTCTTGTCTGGGAAATCCCAGGGACTGAGAAGCCTGGCAAAAGAGTTGGACATGACTTAGTGACTAAACACACACACACAAACATACACAAATATCAAAGAGGTGAGTAAAAAGTATATACCAGATATGTATATGTATATATGCCTGTATGTGCATGTGTGTATATACACATACATTATATATGGGTCGGGAAAATTCCCTGGAGGAGGAAATGGCACCCCACTCCAGTATTCTTGCCAGGAGAATCTCATGGACAGAGGAGTCTGGTGGGCTACAGTCCATGGGGTCACAAACACTCAGACACAACTGAGCATCTGAGGACATAGATATAAAGTTATTGTTCTATTTGACTTGAAAATCAGAAAAGCTTAAGTACAAGGCTGTGCTTTGCCTATTTATTTAACAGTTGGGAAAAGCAACTTAGTAATACATCATGAAAATTAAAACATTCATGTTCATTTGATCCAGAAATTTCATGTCTAGGAGTCACCCTGAGTAAAAAGCCAAAACAAATGATGTTCAAAGTATTATTTATAGAAATATAAAAAATTTGATGTATTAGGTTCCAAAAATAAAAAATTAGCACATTTTATCCCTTTGAAGAATTATACAGTTTCTTAAATTTGTAAAGAACATATAATAAAATGGATAACAATATAATATCAGGTGAAAGAAGTATGATATAAAACTATATAATCTGATATAGCACAGTTTTGAAAATATATGAGGTCAAAAGAGAATAAAGCAAATAATCCATGGTAATATTATGGACTAAATTAATTTCTTCACTATATAAATATTAAAAGTGATGAATGTTATTTAGAAAACTACAGGCCAAGAAAATAATGTCCAAAAATTTAATTATAATTAATTTTAGAAAGCTGGATCTAAAATGCCACGATAAAACAAAGTAGTTTATATTATCCGAGAGCTAAGCTAGTATTTGAAACAACGAAGCCTTTCTTCATTTGTTCTTGTCAATGTTCTGCTAAAAGCATTTCACCCAAGTGAAGACAGGTGAGGAACACCAAGTTACACCATGACATAGCTGTATGATATGTTTTAAAAATTTTAAAAAGGTATGGCGTCTGTTCCTTGTGCAAAGGAATCTAACTTATGCAAATTAGAATCATTTTGGAGCTCTATTTCAGGGAATTTGCCTTTTACGTCTTTAATGAAAATGCTTCAGGACAGTGAGTATGAAACACTTAAAGTAATTAGGTTTATAGATACACAGAACACTGCATATCTGTCTAGTATAAGCCCACTTAATGTGAGCCTGGCATTGTCTGATCTGTGTCAGTTCTGAGCAAAGGCCATTATAAATGAATTCCAATGATGAGAGGATCTTGTTTTTCATTCACTTCAAGTGGAGTTTAAAATATAATACTATTTCAAATCTTACAGAGATCCAAAATCCCTCAAAATAATCGTTATGTTATAATCACCATAATTTATGTCAGAGCTTGTGAAATCCTGTCAGCAGTTTTATACTGCTTACGTAGGATTCCAAATCCACCTGCAGGCAAAGCTGTATGAACTGGGCCAGCTGTTCAAATCAACCGATCTAGCATTAGTTACAGGATTTTTCACACCTAGGAAATGACTACTATAACAGTGATGCTGTCCTCAAAAGTTATTTTGTCACCTTAACAGAAAGGTACATCTATTCAGTAAATATAAAACACTAAAACATACTCACTTTGGAAATGACATAGCAACGTAACAGACAAGAAAGGTGCCTCATACTTGATTAGCACCTGTGCCAACAAAAGTTCTTTCAACAAAATATTTTTAAATGGTAAACAACACAAACAAATCAATTCAGAAATACTAGCTGTGACAAATTCATCTCACTGCAATTATCTCTCCACTAGCCACCTCTAGTTTTTCTTTTCCATTCATTCTTTAAACCTCACTTCTACTGCAAATTCTTCAGTGGAACTGCCCTACTAGAGCCACTGATGGCCTCCACAGGTGGAATCTCAGAGCATTGCCTTGATCCTTGCTGTATGAACAGTTCCTATAGCATGACATGTGAAATCATACTTTCTCCCTCTTTGGTATTCTATGAAAGTGTTTCCTACATGCTATCACTCTGAGATCTTTGTGTTTTTTTTTCTTTTTTCCCTTTCTTCTTCTACCTCTTCCAGCCCCTTATGTATTAAAAGTAAGGTTCTATCATAGGCCCCTTGTCTCCTGGAAAATCCTAGACTACTAGGTCTTCAAATATCACCCAAAATCCAGAAACTCCCAAATATTTACCTGTATGCTAGATCACCCTTTCGGGCTTCTCAGGTGGCTCAGAGTTCAAGAATCCACCTGCCAATACAGGAGATGTGGGGTCAATCCCTGGGTCAGGAAGATCTCCTAGAGGAGTAAAAAGCAACCCACTCCAGTATTCTTGCCTGGAAATTCCATGGACAGAGGAGACTGGTGGGCTGCACTCCATGGGGTTGCAAAGAGTTGAACACGACTTAGCAAGTGAGCATGCAGATCACTCTTGAGGTCCAATCTTGTGTATCTGGCTATTTATCAAACAGGTCCCTTTGAATGTGCCACAGATCTTCAAAGCACCTATTCCTTCATTTGTGTACACTCCAATACTTAGCCGAGCACTTGGAACATCACAGATGTGTATAAATAAATGAATAAGTAAATTAGATAATCAGCTAGATGTAGTCAGTCTAATAAAAGAGAATCTGAAATTATAAGTGTATTAGTTGGACCTTATAGGGCTATTTTTAACTGAAAAAGTTTACAGTGGTCGTAGAGACATTAGACCAGGTTTCCAAAACCAATGTATGCTCACTTTTACTCTGTTAGTACAAACCAGAAATGGAATCTGAAAAATAACCTATGGACAGTTTTCCAAAATCATTGTGTTCCACTGATCTCCTAATCTTTCCTCCTGAGGAAGATTTAGCTACACTGCTTATCTATGCTATGTAAGTCATACAGGCTGTCAAAGATTTCAACACAATACAAAAAGTCATAGCCAAAGTTTGCTGTCAAATAGAAGGATAATGGATAGCAAAATGAATAGTAAACCCCACAGGGTGAAAACATCTCTTAATCTCTGTCACATATGAGAATTTCATTAACATAAATAGTGACAGAGTATAGAAAAATAGTACATGTGGTCCTCAAAAAGTTTCATTGCCTGCTATTTACCAACGCAATGCAATTAATGTAAATCAAACTATGAGTACAGTTTAACAGGACACTGTAGGACAATACGTATCAATTTGTTGGAGACCACTAAATCGTCACCCATTATGTATTTATTTTAAAGGGAACTGACAAAAAACAAGGCAACTATATTCAATATACTGAGATAAACCATAAAGGAAAAGAATATGAAAAAGAACATATATATATATATACACACACACACATATACATGTATGCACATACATATATGTCTGAATCACTTTTCTATACAGAGAAATATTAATTTATATGTTACAAATCACTATACTTCAATAAAAAAAATAAAGATAGCTTCCACTTCTCCCCAGTTTCAGCTGAGCACTTGGTTCCTGAGCTGGAGTTTCTATTTCCCAGCATGTTAGGTGTGAACACGTGACTGAGTTCAAGTCAATAACATGGAGCAAAAATGGTACTTGCAGTATCCAAGGAATCTTCAACCTAAAGACAATTTCTCGGGACTTCCCTGGCAGTCTAGTGATTAAAATTTAGTGCTCCCAATATAGGGGGCACAGGTTCAATCGCAATCAAGTATCAGGGAACCAAGATCTCACATGCCACACGGTATGGCCTTTAAAAAAATTCTAACAAACTACTTTCAAATTCTGTTGTTTAAAAGATGACAGGTTGCTTGCCTATTACACATTCTTCCCCTGGGAGGGAACAGTAACAACCTTGGACTCAAAAACAGAAGGGCAAAACTGACTGATTTTTAAGCAGCTGTCTGCCCACCTTGTGAAGAAGAAGGAAGTTTCTATCTTAGATGAAAAACATTTTGGGATCTCTTTGTCACACAACTTGGCCCATACCATAAGTAATAGAATAAACTCTCTGTTCAAAAGACAATTCTTTCAAAATTAACATGGCAAACAGACAAAGTGAAATATAGTACTAAACAACCAACTTAATATCTCCATATTTCTTGATTGATTGATACACTTTGTCGTCATTTTCCAAAGCACTTTGGCAACCATTCTCATTCAATCCTCACAACACCTTTAAATCATGGTAACCATTTCAATTTAGAAGACTATGGCTCAGATTATGGTTAGATGATTTCTTTGGGGTCAAACAATGACAGACTTAAGACAATCACTCAGTCTTGCACATTTTTCATTGCCCCAGGCCAAACTGAAGTAGGAGAATGTCCTTTCCTGTGGGCTCAGTTCAGTTCAGTTCAGTAGCTCAGTCGTGTCTGACTCTTTCCGCCCCCATGAATTGCAGCAACCCAGTGCTTAAAGGGAAACTAGAGGGACGGTGACTCCGCGAGTCCCTCACTTAGGGGGATCTGGAGAGATGCAGTCATAAACAAAGTCAGGAATAAACCTCCAAATTCGAACTAATGGTACATGCTGTATAAGTTTGACTTTGGTTTTGCTCTGATAAGGCCAAGGGCAGAAGTTAGATTCAGTTCAGTTCAGTCGCTCAGTTGTGTTCAACTCTTCGCGACCCCATGAATTGCAGCACGCCAGGCCTCCCTGTCCATCACCATCTCTCGGAGTTCACTCAGATGCACATTCATTGAGTCAGTGATGCCATCCAGCCATCTCATCCTCTGTTGTTCCCTTCTCCTCCTGCCCCCAATCCCTCCCAGCATCAGAGTCTTTTCTAATGAGTCAACTCTTCGCATGACATGGTCAAAGTACTGGAGTTTCAGCTTTAGCATCATTCCTTCCAAAGAAATCCCAGGGCTGATCTCCTTTAGAATGAACTGGTTGGATCTCCTTGCAGTCCAAAGGACTCTCAAGAGTCTTCTCCAACACCACAGTTCAAAAGCATCAATTCTTCGGCGCTCAGCCTTCTTCACAGTCCAACTCTCACATTCATACATGACCACAGGAAAAACCATAACCTTGACTAGATGGACCTTAGTCAGCAAAGTAATGTCTCTGCTTTTGAATATACTATCTAGGTTGGTCATAACTTTTCTTCCATGAACTAAGCGTCTTTTAATTTCATGGCTGCTATCACCATCTGCAGTGATTTTGGAGCCCCCAAAAATAAAGTCTGACACTGTTTCCACTGTTTCTCCATCTATTTCCCATGAAGTGATGGGACCAGATGCCATGATCTTTGTTTTCTGAATATTGAGCTTTAAGCCAACTTTTCGCTTTCTTCTTTCACTTTCATCAAGAGGCTCTTAGTTCTTCTTCACTTTCTGCCATAAGCGTGGTGTCATCTGCATATCTGAGGTTATTGATATTTCTCCCAGCAGTCTTGATTCCAGCTTGTGTTTCTTCTAGTCCAGCATTTCTCATGATGTACTCTGCATATAAGTTAAATAAACAGGGTGACAGTATATAGCCTTGATGTACTCCGTTTCCTATTTGGAACCAGTCTGTTGTTCCATGTCCAGTTCTAACTGTTGCTTCCTGACTTGCATACAGATTTCTCAAAAGGCAGGTTAGGTGGTCTGGTATTCCCATCTCTTTCAGAACTTAACACAGTTTACTGTGATCCATAGTCAAAGGCTTTGTCATAGTCAATAAAGCAGAAATAGATGTTTTTCTGGAACTCTCTTGCTTTTTCCATGATCCAGCAGATGTTGGCAATTTGACAGCTGGTCCCTCTGCCTTTTCTAAAACCAGCTTGAACATCAGGGAGTTCATGGTTCACATATTGCTGAAGCCTGGCTTTGAGAATTTTGAGCATTACTTTACTAGCATGTGAGATGAGTGCAATTGTGCGGTAGTTTGAGCATTCTTTGGCATTGCCTTTCTTTGGGATTGGAATGAAAACTGACCTTTTCCAGTCCTGTGGCCACTGCTGAGTTTTCCAAATTTGCTGGCTTATTGAGTGCAGCACTTTCACAGCATCATCTTTCAGGATTTGAAACAGCTCCACTGGAATTCCATCACCTCCACTAGCTTTGTTTGTAGTGATGCTTTCTAAGGCCCACTTGACTTCACATTCCAGGATGTCTGGCTCTAGGTGAGTGATCACACCATCGTTATTATCTTGGTCATGAAGATCTTTTTTGTACAGTTCTTCTGTGTATTCTTGCCACCTCTTCTTAATATCTTCTGCTTCTGTTAGGTCCATACCATTTCTGTCCTTTATCGAGCCCATCTTTGCATGAAATATTCCCCTGGTATCTCTAATTTTCTTGAAGGGACTTTGGCCCATATCCTATATCAAAAAGGCTGGAATGTTAGGGCTCACAAGGGGCTCATAGCATATAGTTAAAACATGGCCCATCGTGGTGACTTGACAAACAAGGTATGAAGTCACAGTGGCCACATTGCCCTGGTGGGCATCCTGTTTTTTCCTTAAGGTGATACCCCGTTTTTCCCTGCTGGTGCCAGTTTCTCAAGATTACGTGACCACCTGACCATGAGACCCCTCGACTACATGACCATCCGACTGACCATGAGATCCCTTCACTACATGACCACAAGACCCCAGCTGTGGGCTAAAGATAAACTGAGGCCCCCCCCTTCCTGCAGGGCACAATTTCCCATTGATAGTGTATAAGAAGGGTTGGTTATAAAGGGAGGGCAGTCGTTTCTCTCTAAAGCCAGTCTCTTTCTTTCTTTCTTCCTGTAACAAATCTTTCACTGCTTGAATGCCCGACTCACTTTTTCTCTGCCTGCCTTACAGCACCCTCAGTGAGTCTGCCAATCAATATGCTCTGTCTTCATTTAGCAGAATGCCGAAGCTGGACCAATTAGATTACCTTCCAGGAATATGAATCTTGAGTGCTCTGATGGGAAAATGGGAGGTGACTGGGGATAATGGATCCTGGTGGAGGTGTTCTGAAGAGTCAATTCTGCTGCTTGCACCAACAGAAAATTAACCTATGAAGAAGTTGGCACTCGGAAAACAACATGCAATCATTCATGGGGTAAGACACAAATTAGATGCTTTTTCGAAAAGACTAAAAGGTACCCATATTTGATAAACTTCTCAGCCATCAGCCCCCAACCCAGCATTCATTCTCATATTCAATCTTACTCTCTTCCCTCTGCTCTCCCCCAACCCATTCTTCTCATCTATTTCTCTTCATGGTCACTGTCTGTTTGTATCCTTCCAGGATTCTTATTTTGGATCCTGACCCCCCTGGTGAAGATATTAGGAGATGGGGTTTTGAGGAAGTGATTAGGTTTTGCCCTCATGAATGGGATTCAATCTCTTTTATAAAAGGACTCCAAGAAAACTTCCTTCTACTGTGTGAGGGCACCACGAAATGGGTCCCTACTAACACAGATCTTTTGGCACCTTGATCTTGGATTTCCCAGCCTCCAGAACTGTATGCAATTAATTTCTGCTTTTGTAAACCACTCAGTCTATGGTCCCAGGTGGCACTGCTGCTGCTGCTACTAAGTTGCTTCAGTCGTGTCCAACTCTGTGTGACCCCATAGATGGCAGCCCACCAGGCTCCCTGGTCCCTGGGATTCTCCAGGCAAGAACACTGGAGTGGGTTGCCATTTTCTTCTCTAATGCATGAAAGTGATAAGTGAAAGTGAAGTCGCTCAGTGGTGAATAACCCACCTGCCAATGCAGGTGACCGAAGAGACACAGTTTGATCTCTGGGTCAGGAAGACCCCTTGGAGAAGGGCATGGCAACCCACTCCAGTAGTCTTGCCTGAAGAATTCCATGGACAGAGGAGCCTGGTAGGCTACAGTCCATGGGGCCATAAGGAGTCAGACACCTAGCAGTCTATGGTATTTTGTATATGTTGTTGATGTTGTTTAGCTGCTAAGTTGTGTCCAGCTCTTTGTGACCCCATGGACTGTAGACCACCAGGCTCCACTGTCTGTGGGATTTCCCAGGCAAGAATACTGGAGTGGCTTGCCATTTCCTTCTCCAGGGTATCTTCCCAGATCAGGGGTCAAACCCATGTCTCCTGTGTTGGCAGGCAGATTCTTTACCACTGAACCACCAGGGAAGCCTCATTTTGTATATATAAAGCAATGGAATTTGTATTTATATATAAACACACATACATCTATAATGTAAAAATATATATATATAGATAGCATTTTTTGTGTGTATATATATAATTTTCTTTTCCATTCATCAGATACTACTAAAGTTGTTTCCCTTTTAAAAATTTATGATTTTTAAAAATATTATTTAGCATTGCTGGGTCTTAGCTGTGGCATGTAAACTCTTTAGTTGTAGCATATGGGATCTAGTTCCCTGACCAGGGATGGAATCTGGGTCCCCTGCCTTGGGAGCTCAGAGTCTTAACAACTGAACTGTCAGGAAAGTTCAACATTTTTATAACTAGTTTTGGTATAATTATTTTTTATATTCTGGGTACCTCTTACCTGTTTCTTAATGTGTTTAAGGCACTTAATAACATTTGAAATTTTTGGTCTGTGACTTTAATGAAATGTTTAGATGTATTTAAATCTGATCAGTGTTTACAAGAGTAAGGATATCTCATTTTAGAAATTCTTAAGTATTTATTATTTGCACATTTATGAATAATTAGAGAAATGTCAGCTACTTAAAAGAATTTCATTTGGTTTCTTAAATTAATAAACTGAAAATTAATCAAAATTCAAATGAGTATTTTTCTCCCAGACCTTAAGCCCTTTGGACATAAGAGAATCTATCAACACGATTATCTTTTTTACTCTGAGATTCTGAGAAAGAGTCATACAAATTTTGGTATTGAGCAGCAATTCATTTTATTAAATTAATACATTTATCAAATGTTTTCAGAGTGCTATAAAACACTGTTCCAGGCACCGTTTTTATCCACTGGATTAGGAGTAAGATGATCCATGTTCTAGTGACATTCCAGTCTGAGAAACTCTGAATAATTATCGCTTATTATCATGTCTAAGCTTCAGTATCTCTTTTCATATAAGAAAGGCAACATCACCTGGTTGGATGGACCAAATGAATTAACATATGTAAAAGGGTAATGTCTTGCCCTCCTAGACAGAAATAAGTCATAATGTTAGGTTTCTGAGTGAGTAAACCACTCCTATGATGCCCTAGAATTTTGATGTAATAAATATTTAGGATTCACTTAAATTAGAGCATGTTGAAGATAACAAAGGAAGAGAATAAATTCACACCAGAATGACATAGTTTACTGTATGGTTAACATAAGCATAATCATTTATGACCCTAAGGATAGATACTAGATTCTAATTTTATGAAGAACTGGTGAAAATCCATGGCTGACTGGTCCTCTTTTCTGGAATTGTCCAAATTCTGCTTATCCTCTTCTGAAAATCAGTAATGCTTTCCTTTCCCTGTGTGAGATACACTGCCTTCTGTTGAAGCCTTTAGCACTTCCTGTGGATTATTCAGGCTTTTTTTCTTGGTTGCATACTTTGATCAAAGGCTTCACCAACTGTAATTAATCATTACTTCTTTTAACCTATACCTCTGTTGTCTGAGACTTCATCTTGCCTCACTGTCTCTTCCTGAAACCTGAGAGCTCTATACTCTGCCTCTTTAGGGCAAATAAATCTTACATGTTACTCCCTTTGGTGAAGAGACACTTTTAGAACTTATCTGTTTTAAAAATTGATTTCCATTGCACAGGTATTCAAATATGATATTACTGGAAATCCTCCCTCACTCCAGTATCTCAGGGTTTTATTAACTATTTCATCCACTGATGTGTGGGACAAAAATGTACTTGAAAAGTTTAACTTTCACAATGAAATGAAATCATTTCATTACTTTCTTGGTTTTTAGTGTTTTAATTTTTAAAAAAAAATTTTACATCATTCCAGCTTTGACTTAAGGCCTATATCTAATCTCTCACAGGAATAAAGGAATGGGGAAGTCTAGGAGATATGTTAGAAGAAAGGTGAGAAAACAACGGGACTGGGAAAGAAAAAAAAGAAAAAGAAAAGAAAAAAAAAGCAAGGGGACTGGGTTCCAACTTGGTCTCATGGTTTCTTCAGCCAAGACTGAGAAGACCAAGAGAAAAACAAAAAGCCCAGAAACAAGCAGCTCCCTAGATGTAGCTATTCATGGTTTATGACGGTTTATATTTACAAGGCTTTGTAACATCAAACTGTGATTTCTGTTAAACAAGGCAGTGATCATAAAATTTAACCACCTTAAATTCCTTTTGGAAAACGGTGGTACATAAATATACTTCAATAAATAAAGTGTATTAAACAAACTAGTAACACTTACTTGCATGTGTGCTCAATCATCTCCGACTCTTTGCAACCCTATGAACTATAGCCCACCAAGCTCCTCTCTCCATGGAATTCTCCAGGCAAGAATACTGGAGTGGGTTCCCTTCTCCAAGGGATCTTCCCAACCCAGGGATCGAACCCACAGCTCCTGCATTGGCATGTGGATTCTTTTCCACTGAGCCACCTGGGAAGGCCTTACACTTCCTTAGTTGTTTATATAAACCAATTAAGGCTCTTTCCTTTGCCTCAGCATGGCACCACCGTTTACCCTCTGGTCCAGCCCCTACTTCTGACTTCCACAGTGATGCAGACAGGTGAAGGGGTTCTTATAAAGTCCCTGTCAGTATAAAATAAAATGTCCTCTCTATTTAAACCTGCAAATGTAACAGAAATAACAATTTTGATTCAAAAATATACATTTGCCATAGGGAAATTTAAAACTACAATAACAGGATAGAAAAGTAGATTTCTCTGAATCACTTTTCAAAGTTCACCAATACGACCCTCAGTCTCCTCTAAGACTCATCTTAGAGATCCCAGAATCTGTTTGATGAAAATAATGGAAAGATTCCTAAAAAACAATATTATTATTGCCATATCCTACCATATGGCTTCTCAAATAATGGTACAGAAGACTTAGATGGTATACCAATGAATATTTTCAACTTCAAAATTATGTATTTATTTTGATGGAAATTAGAATATAAT
>SJYC01041622.1:0-29507 GCA_006408675.1 Madoqua kirkii | reverse complement strand
CTATACAGAAAATGCAGGAGATATGGGTTTGCTCTCTGGGTTCGGAAGATCCCCTGGAGAAGGAAATGGCAACCCACTCTAGTATTCTTGCCTGGGCTACAGTCCATGGGGCTACTGAGCACGCACACATGCACTATTAAAAGATAGTCTACGGCTTCTTGTGTTCCCTTTACAACATCCAGGACAGACATGAGTCTACAAGCTGATAAAAATGCTGAAGGAGAAAACAGCTATAAAGAGGTATGGAAGCTGAGTGGGAAATGCCATATACAGATATGTCACATCTGTCACAAGAATCTCAAGGGCCCTGGACTTGGGGAGCTTAGTTCTGAGAACTGAAATATAAAAATACCTACATTCTGCGAACCACCATGGCATTTCAGAGGAGAGGAAAACAACTTACCTGGGGCTTCCCTGGTGGCTCCATGGTAATGAACCTGCCTGCCAATGTTGGAGACATAGCTTTGATTCCTGATCTGGGAAGACCCACATGACTCGGAGCAAATAAGTCTGTGCACAGCAACTATTGAGCCTGTGCTCTAGAACCTGGGAACTGCAACTACGGAGCCCATGTTCCCTAGAGCCCACGCTCTGCGACCAGAGAAGCCATCGCAATGAGCAGCCTGCACACCACAGCTCGAGAGTAGCTCCCACTTGCCGCAACTGGAGAAGAGCCCCCACAGCAACAAAGACCTAACACAGCCCCCCAAAACACCAAAAACAAAAGATAAAGTTATTAAAAAAACAAACAAAACTGAACTCACCTGAGGCATGACTGTCTGTGATCCAACATTCATTTCCTTCTCTGTGTTTCCTTCTTGGGAAAGTACGGCATCCTGAGAGGGCATTCCTGAGAAAAGAAGAGAAGGATCTTGTCAAGGAATGATATTAAAGCTTCACCTCAGTCTTGCACCCTTTGTCTTATAACAGGATGGCAATGGTTTAGAGAGAAGCCCTCTAAGATATAAGCCTAAAGGCTGGGTGACATAACTCTGACACTCTTGTTCCTCTATTACACCGAGGAATTTAAAGTATGGCTGTCTCTCTTCTGTGGTACAATTCCACTTGTTGCGACATATGGGAAGCTCAGGGGTGCTCACTGGTTTTTAGCACTAGCTACTCTCTTGGGGGGGATTTTAAAAAGATGCCAGTACTCAGCCCCTCTTCCCTGAGATTTGGACTTAACAATCTCAGGTGAACCTGGGCAACAGCATTTTAAATTCTGAAGTCTCCAAATGATTCCAAATGGCAGATGAGAACCACTGAGATGATGTGTTCCAGAGAACTTATGTTGAGGAGTTATTCTTACTCTTTAAGGGCATAAACTCATCCCTAAACTCAAAGTCCAGGCATCTCCTCTACTCTCTTTAAGATGACCCTTCTATTCCACTCCTAAGCATATACCATGAGGAAACAAATATTGAAAAAGACATGTACATGTACAATGAACGTGTACCCCAATGTTCACTGCAGCACTGTTTACAATAGCTAGAACATGGAAGCAACCTAGATGTCCACTGACAGATGAATGGATAAAGAAGTATATGTGGTGCATATACAAATGGAATATTACTCAGCCATAAAAAGAAATGCATTTGAGTCAGTTCTAATGAGGTGGATGAACCTAGAGCCTATTATACAGAGTGAAGTAAGTCAGAAACAGAAAGATAAATATCATATACTAACACATATATATGGAATCTAGAAAGATAGTACTGATGAATTTGTTTGCAAGGCAGCAGTGGAAAAACAGACATAGAGAACAGACTTATAGACATGGGGAGAGGGGAGGAGAGGGAGATGTATGGAGAGAGTACCATGGAAACTTATATTACCATTTGTAAAACAGATAGGCAATGGGAATTTGCTCTAAGTCTCAGGGATCTCAAACACTGGCTCTGTATCAACCTAGAAGGGTGGGATGGGGAGGGAAATGGGAGGGAGGTCCAAGAGGGAAGGGACATATGTACATCTATGGCTGATGCATGTTGATGTCTGAGAGAAAACAACAAAATTCTGAAAGCAATTATCCTTCAATTAAAAAATCAATTAATTTTTTAAAAGATTAAAAAAATAAGAAAGATGATCCTTCTCTGGCTTCCCTGCTGGCTTATTGGTAAAGAATCCCCCTGTTAAAGCAAGAGACACAGGTTCAATCCCCCATCCAGAAGATCACGTATGCTGTAGGGCAGCTAAGCCCGTGCACCACAATTACTGAGCCTGTGCTCTGGAGCCCATGAACTGCAACCACTGAGCCCACGTGCCGCAACTACTGAAGCCTGTGCACCATAGAGCCTCTGCTCTCCAACAACAGAAGCCACCGCAATGCGAAGCCCACAAACCGCAACTAGAGAGTAGCCTCTGCTCGCTGCAACTAGGGAAAGCCTGCACACAGCAAAGGAAGACCCAGCACAGCCAAAAATAAATAAATAAAAAAAATTAAACATTAGAAATCATTAAAAAGATGACCCTTCCAATACAGAAAGGAGATTTCACTCTTTTCATTTTTCAGAGTGTTCACCTTCCTTTTTGAGTACCTGGATTCAGTCCTCCACGAGGATGACTGCACCTCTTTGCAGCCCTTCAGTTGCAATGTCACCAAAGCTTTATTCTCTTCGGGCACAACAGCCAGGAGACATACCAAGTTCTAACAGCTTCAGCAGCCCTGTCAGTCCCCGAAGGCTGATTTCCCAGTGCCTTAAAGGCAACAGCCAGTCGCAGGTATTAAAGGTGCCTGATCTCATGAGAGGGTCAGGAGCCAGTGGATATCCATGAGAGTGACTGCTGCTTCCCAGGGCAGCCACTCTCAGGATCTTGCCTTGTTCATGTAGAGTTGAGATGTGGAGGTTCCCGAAGTTGGCTATTACACTGTTGTCGTTGTTTTCACTAAAGGCATCAATCCTACATGTACATACATCACTATGATATTTGAATCTGCCTCCTGGCAGAGATCTTGAGAGATACAATTTCAGGCTGAGCACCTGTAATGAGATGCATCAGAGTCAGCAGAAGAACTCCAGCAGTGCTGGTCTCCTAGAGACCTATGGACTCTAAAAAGAGACATACACGCTGTTCATTGATAAAGACAGAGCACTGCAGGAGGGGAATTCATTAAAACAATCAAAAAAGCAGTTTTAGAATTTCTCAAAGAGCAGAGAGATACAGAGGCAGCAACTACAACAAATTTAGCCTTAGTCCTCTCCCACCCTCTTCTCGGAACAGACAACACGTGGTCCTTTCCCAGAGAAAGACTTTCAAATAGAGTGGCTTTCTCCTCAGAAAGAAGAAAAAAACAGGCATTATCAATGCCAATAACAGAATGAAATATATTGATCTGTTAATCATGAGAATACATTTGTTTTCTGTTCACAAAAGTTGACCTGAAAAACTCCTCTCAAAAACTACTGATAGAAACAAACAATAAAACCATTTCTGAGAATTAATAGGAAGAAAGAAAGGAAACTATGGTTCCAATGGAATGGCCCTGTTAGAGAAAGAAGCCACTCAAGCCAAGACATGCCAGGAATCTAACATTTTACAACCAGTTTTCACTAATAGGAAGATCTTTCAAGAATAACTTAAAAGCACTTTAAGGATCAGGTCCTTATTTTATCAAGCAAAAACTCTAAAAAGGTCCCATGGTCTGAAGAGCCAGGTTGAATTTACAAGAATGTCTTGGGGTTTCAAACCCAATCACCTGAAAACCATATATTCACAACAACAAAAACTGCATTAACCATGTTAGGAAGACAGGTTTCTCCTCCTATGAACCCAAGGGAATGAGGAATATTTCAAGTATATTATACATTGTATACAAATACAGCTAGTTTGAAAATACTTTTTATGGCATCTGATGTGAATAGGGTTCCATAAAACACACCTTTGGAAATGCTGATCTTAGAAATCTTTCCTTTCATTAACTTCATAACAAACTACCTTATTCTACTTTTATAACAGCACAATATTACACTGCACAGATCTACCACAATACATTTAACCACACTCATAGTTAGCATTTAAGTGGTATCCCTTTCTCAAGTTACAAACAATATTGTAATGAACATTTTTGTACACACATCCCTATGCACCTGTGCAAGTATTTCAGCAGGACAGATCTTAGAATAGATTTCTGAGCCACAGAGTGAACTCATTTAACATTTTACTAAGTGTAGTCATACTGCCACTCAAAATACTTCCTCAATTGTACAACCGGGGGCCTGCCCCTCTGCATTTGCCTCAACACTTTGTTAGCACCAATACTGATATACTTGCCCAGTCTAAAGGGTGAAAAGTATCTTTGTCTTCATTTGCATTCTATAATTACTTATGAGGTTAAGCATTTTTTTTGTATATTGGTTTCCTGTAATTCATCTGTAAATTGCCTGTGCATATCCTTTGTCAACTTTTTTTTAAAGTTAATATTTTCACCTTTATTATTTATTTGGTTGTGCTGGGTCTTAGTTGCTGCATGTGGGGTCTTTAGCTGTGGCGTGTGGGATCTAATTCCCTGATCAGGGGTTGAACTAGGGCCCCCTGCACTGGGAGAGCAGACTCAGCCACTGGAATACCAGAGAAGTCCTACACTTTTCTTTTTTCAACAAGTCTCTTTAAATATTAAGGATACTTTCTCTAGCACATGTTGCAAGTATTTTACATCTCTAATTTTAAGCCCTTTGTTCTTTTCAAATACAGCAAATATTTTTCAAAATATTTGGCACATGAGGTTTTCTGATATAATTTTGATATAATTTAACTAATGCATTTTCCCCAGAGGGTTTTGGTTCCTGTCTTGGCAGTTTGGTATGCCTACAACATAAAGTGCAAGGACGGAAGGCAAAGCAGGACACAATATTAAGATCATAAAGGGCTTTGTTGTTGTTCAGTCGCTCAGTCATGGCCAACTCTACAACCCCATGGACTGTAGCATGCCAGGTTTCCCTGTCCTTCACCAACTCCCGGAGTTTGCTCAAACTCAAGTCCATCAAATTGGAGATGTCATCTAACCATTCTGTCCTCTATAGTCTCCTTCTCCTCCTGCCTTCAATCTTTCCCAGCATCAGGGTATTTTCCAGTGAGTTGGCTCTTTTTATCAGGTGGCCAAAATATTGGAGTTTCAGCTTCAGCATCAGTCCTTCTAATGAATATTCAGGGTTGATTTCCTTTAGGATTGACTGGTTTGATTTCCTTGCATTCCAAGGGACTCTCAAGAGTCTTCTCCAACACCACAGTTCAAAAGCATCAATTCTTCAGTGCTCAGCTTTCTTTATAGTCCACCTCTTACATCCATACATGACTACTGGAAAACCACAGCTTTGACTATATCGACCTTTCTTGGCAAAATAATGTCTCTGCTTTATAATATGCTGTATAGGTTTGTCATAGTTTTTCTTCCAAGTAGCAAGCAAAATCACTTCACATGGTGATTGCAGCCACGAATTTAAAATATGCTTTCCCCTTGGAAGAAAAGGGCTTTGAGGTCACTGCTAAGAAGCTAAAACATTATCCTGATGGCATCAGGGAAGTATACAAAAGTTTTCAGAAAAAGAGTGACTTTCAATACTCTCCATTTAATAAGAGCATCTATTAAGTGCCATGATCAATTCTGTCTCTTGGAAAATGGTAATTTTTGTACCTTTAATATTTCCCACAATTCAAAGTAAGTAAAAGAAACAGATCATTAAATCAAAAGACACAATTATGAAGATCTGCTCTGCCACATATTAAAACTGATTTTATATTAAAACAAAATGGTATCAGTGCACAAACTGAGAGCAGCGTAACAGGCTAGAAACAGATGTGAGTACACAAACGTCTGTAGACTAGATAGGTGTCATTTCAATTCAGTGGGAAAAAGATGATGGCAAGATCACTGGGGAGAAAGGCATTTTTCTGTCTTACAGGTTATCACAGAATTAATATCCAATAGGTTAAAATGTAAAAAAAATTTTTTTTTAATTCTTTAAAAGTATTAGACGGAAATAAAGGTGATTCTTTTAATACTCTTGAGATGGGAAAAACTTTCCAAAAATCATACCCGCCCACGCCTATACAAAAATAAATTGCAGAAAATATTAGAGGAAAATAGGTTTGTAATCTTGGGAATGGGGAGGCCTTCCCATGAAGGGAGAACAGGGGGTCCGAGAAGCCGGAGGGCGCCGCCTGCGGGGCTCGGAGTCGAGGGCTCCCGCCCCGTGACCCCCGCCCGCCCGCCACCCGCCCGCGGGCGCCGCACTCACCCGCCGCACAGACAAAGGGCGCCGCGGGCGGCTCCGCCCCCTGACGCCGCAGCCGCCGCCGCCCGTCCCGACCGGGGCGGGAGAAGGTGATGAGGGCCCGGATGCCTGAGCCAATGACGCCCAGTGACGGGGCCCCTGGGGCTGGACCAGCCGCCGGGGCCAGCCAGGCTCTGACGAAAGCCTCCCAGCAATGGCGGCCGCGCCGCGCTGGCTCCGGCTCGGCGATACGCATGCGCCGGCGGCGCCGGGGCCCGACCTCTTCCCGCAGGCCGGCCTGGGAACTCCCACCCGCTTCCCCCGGTCGGCTTCTCACCGGAGCCGCGCTGACTACCCGGTCCCGGCCCCCGCTCCCGGCCTCGCAGGACTGCGCCTTCAGAGAGGACCCAGGACCCTCCCAGAGCCCTTGACCATCGGCAGCTCCAGCGGGGGGCGCCGCGCGGTCCCCTAGGTGACCACACAAGTCGTCGGTCTCCTCAGTCCTGAAATACCGCCCCTTCCCCAATTTTACATTGACGAAACTAAAGATATAGTAATAACGATTGAATATATAATACAAGTATACTGATGAGAAGAATGGAATTCTTTTAACGGAGATAAAATTGGAATTCGCCAAAAGCGATTGCAAATGCTTATCTGTTAATGCAGGCATTCAACGGGGAAGGGAGAGACTTCAACACTGCTGGGAAAACTGGATGTGCACATGCAAAAGAATAAAATTGGACCTTAGACTCAACAGCATATACATAAATTAATTCAAAACGGATCAAAAAACCTAAATGTGAGAAGTAAAATTATAAAACTCTTAAAAGAAAACATAGGAGTGAAGCTTCATGATGTTCTTTTGGCAGTTATTAATATTTCTTTTAGATGGCATCGAAAGCACAGGCAACAAAAGAGGAAAAAAATGGATAAATTGGACTTCAGTATTTAACACTTAATTCCATCATAGAACGGTAACAATAGAGTGAAAAGACAATCCACAAAATATTTGCAAATCATTTATCTGATAAGGGATTAAGGTCCAGAATGAACAGAAAATTCCTGTAAGTCAACAACAAATAGGCATCCAGATTTTTAAATGAACAAAGGGATACTTCCCTGGTAGTCTAGTGGTTAAGATTCCATGCTCCCATTGCAGGGAGCCTGGGTTCCACCGGTGGTCTGGGGAACTAGATCCCACATGTAAGCTAAAGATTCACCATGCCCCAACTGAGATCTGACACAGCCAAATAAATAAATAAAAATGAATATTTTGAAAAAATAGGCAAAGGAATTCAACTAGCATTTCTTAAAGCGTCGTATACACGTATACAAATGACCAATACGCATACGAAAAGGTGTTCAGTATCACTCATCATTAGGGAAATGCAAGTTACGCTGCAATGAAGCACCAAGTCACAGACACTAGGGTGACTACCATTCAAAAAACAGAGCATACGTGTTGGCAATGATGTGGAGTAATCGGAACTCCTGTGTGTTACTGATGGGAGTAAGCTGTCTTTTTTCTTACCTTATGGTATTAAAAATACATAATATAAAATTTACCATTTTAAGTTCAGTGGTATTCAGTAATTCACATTTCTGTGCAACCATCAGCTTCCTCCATCTCTGGAACTCTTTTCATATTCTCAAATTGATAGTTCGTACTCATTGAACAGTAACCAGCCATCTTCATCTCACTTCCTGCCCCTGGCAACAATTGTAATTTCTGTCAATGTCTGTGTTTAACTACTCTAGGCATTGCTTATAAGTGGAATCAAACAGTATTTGTCCTTTTGTGACTGAATTATCTCACTTTGAACAATGTCTTCGAGGTTAATCCATGTTGTAGTATGTTTCAGAGTTTCCTCCCTTTTTAAGGTTGAATGATATTCCATAGTACACATATAAATACATTTTGTTTATTCATTAATCTGTGGATGAATATTGGATTTCTTTCACTTCTTAGCTATTGTGAAAATACTGCAAAAACATGGAGATGCAAATATCTCTTTTGAGATCCTGCTTTCAACTCTTTTGGTTATCTACCCCCAAATGGAATTGCAGGATCATATTTTAAGGCTATGGTTTTTCCAGTGGCCATGTATGGATGTGAGAGTTAGACTGTGAAGAAGGCTGAGCGCCAAAGAATTGATGCTTTTGAACTGTGGTGTAGGAGAAGACTTTTGAGAGTCCCTTAGACCGAAAGGAGATCCAACCAGTCCATTCTGAAGGAGATCAGCCCTGGGGTTTCTCTGGAGGGAATGATGCTGAAGCTGAAACTCCAGTACTTTGGCCACCTCATGCGAAGAGTGGACTCACTGGAAAAGACCCTAATGCTGGGAGGGATTGGGACAGGAGGAGAAGGGGATGACCGAGGATGAGATGGCTGGATGGCATCACTGACTCGATGGACTTGAGTCTGAGTGAACTCTGGGAGTTGGTGATGGACAGGGAGGCCTGGCGTGCTGCGATTCATGGGATCACAAAGAGACCACGTGGATTGCCGCTCAATCATGTCTGACTTTTTGCGACCCCATGAATCAAAAGCATCAATTCTTTGGCACTCAACCTTCTTCACAGTCCAACTCTCACATCCATACATGGCCACTGGAAAAACCATAGCCTTAAAATATGATCCTGCAATTCCATTTGGGGGTAGATAACCAAAAGAGTTGAAAGCAGGATCTCAAAAGAGATATTTGCATCTCCATGTTTTTGCAGTATTTTCACAATAGCTAAGAAGTGAAAGAAATCCAATATTCATCCACAGATTAATGAATAAACAAAATGTATTTATATGTGTACTATGGAATATCATTCAACCTTAAAAAGGGAGGAAACTCTGAAACATACTACAACATGGATTAACCTCGAAGACATTGTTCAAAGTGAGATAATTCAGTCACAAAAGGACAAATACTGTTTGATTCCACTTATAAGCAATGCCTAGAGTAGTTAAACACAGACATTGACAGAAATTACAATTGTTGCCAGGGGCAGGAAGTGAGATGAAGATGGCTGGTTACTGTTCAATGAGTACGAACTATCAATTTGAGAATATGAAAAGAGTTCCAGAGATGGAGGAAGCTGATGGTTGCACAGAAATGTGAATTACTGAATACCACTGAACTTAAAATGGTAAATTTTATATTATGTATTTTTAATACCATAAGGTAAGAAAAAAGACAGCTAGATCCTTATGTCTGTTTCTACACTGAATCTTCCGAAATATGTTGTTTTGGTGATGTTTCTGAAGAAAATCTGGCTTCATATAGATACTTAGTTGGAAGAAAAGAATCCTTTAATAAGTCTTCTCACATAATTGTGACTATTTTTCTTTGATACTCTACCAAAGGCCATTTCTTTCTCCAGGGGATTGTTTCAACCCAGGGATCAAACCCAGGTCTGATTCATCGCAGGTAGATTCTTTATCAAAATCTATTTGTCTGTCTCATTCCCCCAATGGATCTTGAACTCATGTATGACTTTGTAATGTCACACATTGGCCATTTGGAAAATAACTATTTACTGAGTTACCTAACTCAGTAGATCCTACCTGGGTATGATTTTATCCTCCAGGAAATATTTGGCAATGTTTAGAGGTTTGGTTGTCAAACTCTGGGGCTGCTACTGACATCTACTGGATAGAAGCTAGAGATACCGGGAAACATTTTACAGTGTACAACAAAGGATTATAGAGCTCCAAAAGTCTACAGTGCTGAGACTGGAAAACCTTAGTTTATTTGGGGCTGACATACTTCACTATAAAACTGTATATTTGTTAATATCATCACTAATCTTTTTGAGAAAATTTGTTAAGTATTTAGAAGCTGTCAAGATGGTAGATACAAGTTCTCCAAAAACTTAAAGCTCAAATTTTATCATTTACAACATATATTTTCAGTTCATTTCCTTCGTGTTACAAAGCACACTTTATTTATTTTCAAGAACCTGTCTTAGAAATAACCAAGCCTAAACAACTAGTATTTGTCAGTTGTTTTTACAGTTGAAATTGACATTCCATAAAATAAGGAGTTAGTATTTCTCATGACCACATAACTTGTTTTACTCAAGAGTGCCATCACACATGGTATAAATATTTTATGGATACTCACTACCTTGATAGAGCTTCCCTGGTGGCTCAGTCATTAAAGAATCTCCCTGCAATACATGAGACCTGGGTTCGATCCGTGGGTCAGGAAGATTCCCTGGAGCAGGAAATGGCAATCCACTCCAGTATTCTTGCCTGGAAAATCCCATGGACAAAGGAGCCAGATGGATTACAGTTCATGGTGTAACAAGAGTTGGACATAACTGAGTGACTAAACTACCACCACTACTACCTTGGTTAAAGTAGCAGCAGATTTATCTACCATTGCTTTAGAACCATCAATGCAAATGCTAACCCAGTGGAAAAAGCAAATTAACCTTAGTATTATTAGAAAAAAGTTGACCTTATGGGCTCGCTGAAAAAGAATCAGGGATCCTCGGGGGCCCAGGGACTATAGCTTGTAAACTTCTGCTCTAGATTTACGTGGGAGAAGTAAACCTCTGCTTGTTTAAGGTACCATTAATTAGGTTTTAAAAACAAGTTAACTTGTACTTCTAGTTTTCAAATTTTCTTCTGCAGACTTGCCAAAGAGTCAGCAGTAACACAGAGATACTCTTATTTTTAAAAAATCTTCTCTTTTTTTCCAGTTATTGAGATATAATTGAAAATTATAAAGCTTTAAATAGAGATAAAATGGCAAATATAGATAGAAATTGTATATATTTAAGGTGTATAATGTAGTGTTTTGTTATACACACACACATTGTGAAATGATAACCACAATGAAGCTGAAATACCCATCACCTCACGTAGTTACCATTTTGTGTGTGTGTGTTTGTGTGTGTGTGTGTGTGTGTGTGTGTCTTGCGGGGAGAAGAACACTTAAGATCTAGTCTTTGAGCAAATTTCAAGTATACAGTACGGTATTATTAATTACACTCACCATGCTGTACCTTAGATCTCTAGAATTTTTTCCTTTCCTTCCTTTTTTGCCGTTTCCTTCGGAGGATCTTCCTGACCCAGGGATTGAACCCGGGTCTCATGCATTGCAGATGGTATCCCACACTGCAGAGGGATTCTTTACTGAGAAACATGAGAATTTTAAATTTATACTGCTCCTGCTGCTGCTAAGTCGCTTCAGTTGTGTCCGACTCTGTGCGACTCCATAGACGGCAGCCCACTAGGCTCCCCCGTCCCTGGGATTCTCCAGGCAAGAACACTGGGGTGGAGTGCCATAAATTTATACTACTTGACTTCAAATTCTGAGATAGGATAAGTATAAGAAGTTAGGAAACAACCAGTTTTCAGTGGCTTAAGTGTTTGCTGTTAATTAAGACCCAGAATTCACTGCTCTACCCACCATTGCTGCTCTGTTAAATAATACAGCACCTTTATATATACTAGACTAGAGTAAACCATGGGCTTCCCCAGTGGCTCAGTGGTAAAGAATCAGCCTGCAATGCAGGAGCTACAGGAGATGCAGTTTTGATCCCTGGGTCAGGAAGATACCCTGGAGAAGGGCATGGCAACCCACTCCAGTATTCTTGCCTGGAGAATCCCATGGACAGGGGAGCCTGGCGGGCTACAGTCCATAGGTTTGCAGAGTTTTACATGACTGAGAATACATGCACAGAGTAAACCATATCACAGAACACAACACCATCTGTAATAGAAACCACTATTTACCACTAGGAGGGAAAAAGGAGATAAATTAATGTATTAAAGTGGAATAATCCTCAGGATATACCAAGTGAGAAGAACATGGTACAGAGCCATTCTTTAATTCTGTTTGCTTTTCTCTTTGCTATACCTGTATTAATATTTCCTTTTAAAACAAGCCTCATAGTCTCAGTATCTTTGTGTTGTGCTCAAAAAATAGGGTAGCATGTCCTTCTCAGGCGATGTTGCTTAGAAATCAGCACAGTGTGCTCTCCTGCACCTCTCCTCCCTCATTCCAAACTGTTGCAAAGACAGAGAATATTAAGTCCACAAGCAGGGACAGTGGAAAGAACACCAGCTTCGGAGTCAGTTCAGATCTGTGTCTGCAACAGAGCTGAAATCTTGAGCAAGTAAGTTCCTTAATTTTTCTGATTCTGAATTTTGTCTTTTGGCATATGGCGATGAAAATATGTATATCTCATATTTACGCTGGGGATTAAAATAAAAGCGTATAAGCATTCAGTACAATGCTAGGTGCGTAATAAGTGCTTCGTAAATGAGAGCTATCATTAATTTAGTTCCGTGTCTATGGGAGTCATTTAGATTTTTAGAAGATCTGCTTTCCCAGTTTTCCTTCAATAAGTACACTCTTAACACCTCAGCCTCTGCTGAAAAGATGTTATGGAAAGTTAAGTAATTCTGAGTGTCTTTTTTGTTCTTTTAACACTTTTTAAGAGGAATGGGAGAGTGGGTGAGATAGGGATATAGACTTAAGAGACACAACATAGTATGTATAAATTGCTCAGTCATGTCAGAGTCTTTGAGATCCCATGAACTATACAGTCCATGGAATTCTCTAGGCCAGAATATTGGTAGCCTTTCCCTTCTCTAGGGGATCTTCCAAACACAGTATGTATAAAATAAATAAGCGACAAGGATATATTGTACAGCACAGGGAAATATAGCCATTATTTTGCAATAAGTTTAAATGGAGTAGAGTCTATAAAAATATTGAATCACTATTGTATACTTGAAAATAGATAATACTGTAAATTAGCTGTGGGCTTCCCTGATAATTCAGATGGTAAAGAATCTGCCTGCAATGTAGGAGACCCTGAGCTGGGAAGATCCTCTGGAGAAGAGAATGGCTACCCACTCCTGTATTCTTGCCTGGAGAATTCCATGGACAGAGGAGGTTGGCGGGTTACAGTCCATGGTGACTACACTAAAAAAAAAAAAAAAAATGGAGAAAGAAAAGTAAAATTCCCTATTTCCATTTTTCATGACTAGAGAGTTGTTTAAAGAAGAATGAACTGTGTCCTTTTGATTTCAAAATGGAGTTTACCTTTCTTTAGATGCTTTTTTTGTGTTTAAGAGTAAATGTAGTACTGTATAAGTTGAATGTTATATATAATATTATTTATTATATAGAAGCCTAACGAGAAAAATAACCATAATTTAAAACAGTTCAATAGTATGGACTGAAAGCCGAAATCTGGGATAATGTCTATATTGGATTCTCTTCAGTTCAGTTCAGTTCAGTCACTCAGTCGTGTCCAACTCTTTGTGACCCCATGAATCGCAGCACGCTAGGCCTCCCTGTCCATCACCAACTCCCAGAGTTCACTCAGACTCATGTCTATCGAGTCAGTGATGCCATCCAGCCATCTCATCCTCTGTCGTCCCCCTCTCCTCCTGCCCCCAATCCCTCCCAGCATCAGTCTTTTCCAATGAGTCAACTCTTCGCATGAGGTGGCCAAAGTACCAGAGATTCTCTTATTGATGTAAATTATATTGTAGGAATGTAGTCTTTTCATCTTTTTAAGGTTTTTGTTTCTTTGTTTTCAGCTCCTTCAGTCTGACATGGCAGAAAAACCAGTATGTCCCTCCACACAAATACCTAATGATGAAGATACAGTTGAGTATATCTTTCAAAGAGAACTGTTCATTGTGTGCTTCAACAAGACTGTGTATTTTCAGAATATTGATCCAGTAAACTGATATAGGCCTAGCTGATAAAGGCTTATCTTTATTATTTTGGGGCATGAATTAACTTTTATGCTGATTGGACTTAATCATTTCTCTGTCAATGGACATTTAAGTTGTTTCTATGTCCTGGCTATTGTAAATAGTGCAATGAACATTGAGGTGCATATATCCTTTCAGATCATGTTTTTCTCTGGATATAGGCCCAGGAGTGGGATTGCCGGGTCATATGGTGTTCTATTTCTAGTTTTTTAAGGAGCCTGCACATTGTTCTCCATAGTAGCCATACTGATGTACATTCCCACCAGCAGTATTGGAGGCTTCCCTTCTCTCCACACCGTCTCCAGCATTTATTGTTTGTGGATTTTTTGATGATAGTCATTCTGGCTGGCATGAGGTGATATCTCATTGTATTTTTTATTTGCATTTCTCTAATAATTAGCACTGTTAAACATCTTTTCGTGTGCCTCTTGGCCATCTGTATGTCTTCCTTGGAGAAATGTCTGTTTAGATCTGCCTGTTTGGGGATTGGGTTGTTTGTTTTGATTCTGTTAAACATCACAAGCTCTTTGTAAATTTTGGAGACTAATCCATTGTCAGTCACATCATTTGCAAATATTTTCTTCCAATCTGTGAGTTGTCTTTTTGTTTTGTTTATTGTTTCCTTTGCTGTGCAAAAGTCCTTGAGTTTAGGTAGGTCCCCCTCCCCCATTTTTTTTGGTTTTATTTCCATTTTTTGGGGAGAGCATCAAAAAAGATATTGCTGTGATTTATATAAGAGAATGTTCTGCCTGTGTTTTCCTCTAGGAGTTTTACAGTGTCCAGTCTCACATTTAAAGTCTTTAATCCCTTTTGAGCTTACTTTTGTGTATGGTGTTAAAGAATGATAAAAATTCATTTTTTTATATGTAGCTGTCCAGTTTTCCCAGCACCATTTATTGAAGAGACTGTCTTTCTTACATTGTGTAGTATTGCCTCTTTTGTCATAGATTGTGAAGCTGTGAAAGTCACTGAGCTGTGTCCGACTCTTTGCAACCCAGGAATTCTCCAGGCTAGAATACTGAAGTGGGTGGCCTTTTCCTTCTCCACGGGATCTTCCCAACCCAGGAGAAGATTGCAGGTCTGCCGCATTGCAGGAGGATTCTTTATCAGCTGAGCCACAAGGAAAGCCCAGGAATATTGGAGTGGGTAGCCTATCCCCTCTCCAGAGGATTTTCCCAACCCAGGAGAAAAACCAGGGTCTCCTGCATTGCAGATGGATTCTTAACCAACGAAGCTCTCAGGGAAGCCTTATCACAGATTAATTGACCATTAATCTATGACCAGGTGCATGGGTTTATTTCTGGGTTCTGACTGGAGTTAAATATCAATGATGGTTTAAATAATTGTTGTATATCTCTTGCATCTGCAGACTTTTAATGTATTTATTTTATTTATTTATTTGGCTGCACTGGATCTTAGCTGCAGCAGGCGGGATCTTTAGTTGCAGCATGTGGGATCTAGTTCCCCAACCAGGGATTAAACCCAGGCCCCGTGCATTGGGAGCATGTAGTCTTAGCCACTGGACCCCCAGGGAAGTCTTGCATTCATTTTTAGTAGTGCAAAAACTATTCCAGTTTTTTTTTGCGGGGGAGGACTCTTTTTTAAAATTTACTTTTCAGTTCAGTTCAGTTCAGTCGCTCAATTGTGTCCAACTCTTTGTGACCCCATGAATCACAGCATGCCAGGCCTCCCTGTCCATCACCAACTCCTGGAGTTCACTCAGACTCAGTCCATCGAGTCAGTGATGCCATCCAGCCATCTCACCCTCTGTCATCCCCTTCTCCTCCTGCCCCCAATCCCTCCCAGCATCAGAATCTTTTCCAGTGAGTCAACTCTTCACATGAGGTGGTCAAAGTATTGGAGTTTCAGCTTCAGTATCAGTCCTTCCAATGAACACCCAGGACTGATCTCCTTTAGGATGGACTGGTTGGTTCTCCTTGCAGTCCAAGGGACTCTCAAGAGTCTTCTCCAACACCACAGTTCAAAAGCATCAATTCTTCGGTGCTCAGCTTTCTTCACAGTCCAACTCTCACATGCATACATGGCCACTGGAAAAACCATAGCCTTGACTAGATGGACCTTTGTTGGCAAGGTAATATCTCTGCTTTTGAATATGCTATCTAGGTTGATCATAACTTTCCTTCCAAGGAGTAAGCGTCTTCTAATTTCATGGCTGCAATCACCATCTGCAGTGATTCTGGAGCCCCCCCAAAATAGTCTGCCTCTGTTTCCACTGTTTCCCCATCTATTTCCCATGAAGTGATGGGACCAGATGCCATGATCTTCTGAATGTTGAGCTTTAAGCCAATTTTTTCACTCCCTTCTTTCACTTTCATCAAGAGACTTTTTAGCTCCTCTTCACTTTCTGCCATAAGGGTGGTATCATCTGCATATCTGAGGTTATTGATATTTTTCCTGGCAATCTTGATTCCAGCTTGTGTTTCTTCCAGCCCAGCGTTTCTCATGATGTACTCTGCATATAAGTTAAATATGCAGGGTGACAATATACAGCCTTGACATACTCCGTTTCCTATTTGGAACCAGTTAAGTACTGATAATAAATAATTTTTAAATGAAGTTATTTTAGAAAATGGCATGGTGGCTGCTTTTTAATTACTTTACTGAGTGGAAAATTGAACCAAGTTCAATTTTAAAATGAGCCTCTTTACTAGGGAAAACATAGTACCTCACATAAAATTTTGCACTAAAAGAGAGTAGCATGTCTGAATGAGTGAAAACTGGGTTTAGAACTGTCTTTGGCAGGAGGAGAATGCAACAGAGGATGAGATGGTTGGATGGCATTACTGACTCAATGGAGATGGGTTGGGTGGATTCCAGGAGTTGGTGATGGACAGGGAGGCCTGGCGTGCATGGTTCATGGGGTTGCAAAGAGTTGGACGCGACTGAGTAACTGAACTGAACTGAACTTGGTCAAAACATGTAATAGATCCATGAGTACTGAGCTACGTTAAGTAGTGGTTACTTATGTCTGAATAATGGTTCTCTTGATGTTTTCCTCCAAACATGCATGTTTTTCCTAGATCTTAGTTTAAGTCAAACTATCATTTTTTTTACACTGTCATCATCTTGGATTGAGGTATGGTGCACAGAGCTTCTCCATATGGTGTACCAGATTGGGGTGCTGGGTGCAGTGGTCTGAGCCAGGAACTCGAATCCTCTGCATTTGGCCCCTTTAGGCAAGCAAAACTAGACTAAGCACAAAAGAAGAGGTTACATCTTATTTGATTACCTAGATTCCATCTTACTTTTCCTGGGGACCCTAGTGGGCTTTGCTGGTGTCAAAACTGACTATTGTCAGAGTCCTATCTCAGTGACTAAACCACTGGCTTATGCCCATTCCATTTTATCTTTGGCCTCTCTGATGCATTAAATCTCAGTGAGTGTCATTAAAACAATAACATTTTAGAATAGGCTGATCCCCAAGGTCAATTAGTCAAACTTTAATCTGATATATAAATGTTTGCTACACACACTTTAACAAGTAACCTTTCAACCTTTTTTTGAACCCCTTACAATTAGCAACTTAGTTTATTCTCCCTTTTGAAATTAAAAATACCATTCTCACATTATTAAAAGAAAAATTCAAACAGTAGGAAAGAGAAAATTCTCTTCTCAATCTAGTTTTGTACAGGCAATAACTAGTCTAATCTTTGGATAACTTTTTATGTCAGCACGTACAGATAAATCTTATTCTTTTTAACAGCTCTATTCTTGTACTGTTGTAAATACTTTTCTTCAATAACCAGTCCCCTATTGGTAGCTATAAGGTAATTTCTGGTTTTGTTTTTGTTTTCTGTTATTCTGTACAGTACTGCTTTGAATATGCTTCTACATAGCTTTTTATGTACATGATGAAATATTTTCCTAGAAATAAAATTGTTGCATCAGACAGTATATGCCATTTAAATTGATAGTAATTATCAAAACACTCTATAAAGTTATGTTTACACTCCAGCCACCAACATATAAAGATGCCTGGTATTTCTCTCTTAAATTGGAATTCAAGGCTTCAGTTCAGTTCAGTTCAGTCGCTCAGTCGTGTCTGACTCTCTGCGACCCCATGAATTGCAGCATGCCAGGCCTCCCTGTTCATCACCATCTCCCAGAGTTCACTCAGACTCACGTCGATCGAGTCCGTGATGCCATCCAGCCATCTCATCCTCTGTCATCCCCTTCTCCTCCTGCCCCCAATCCCTCCCAGCATCAGAGTCTTTTCCAATGAGTCAACTCTTCTCATGAGGTGGCCAAAGTAGATCCATTTAATTTTTGCATAACTTTAATAATTATGAGAAAATCTTTCTCATATATTGTATAAAATTAGTCCTTTGGAATTTGCCCCCTTTTGCCATTCCCTTGAATGCCACAAAATAATGTAGTCCTTTTTCCATAGGACAGTCTTCATGTGTTTTCAGATCTGTCCCTCTAAAATGCTTCTTTTGCTCACCTTCAAATATTCAGTTTATTGCATAGTTTTTTAGAAATTGAGGTATCATTGACATATACTACTGGATTAGTTTTGAGTGTGCAACATAATGATTTGATGTTGTGTATGTTATATACTTTAGTCGCTCAGTCGTGTCCGACTCTTTGCGACCCCATGAACTGTATCCCACTAGGCTCCCAGATTCTCCAGGTAAGAATACCAGAGTGGATTGCCGTTTCCTTCTCCAGAGGATCTTCCCAACCCAGAGATTGAACCCTGATCTTCATTGCAAGGCAGATTCTTAACCCTTTGAGCTACAGGAAAGTCCTTATTGCGGGACAACTACCATAATAGGTTAGTTAGCATCCATTACCACATGCTGTTCCATCTATTCTCTTCTCACATAATGTTTTAAATTCTATTATTCGCCTAGTCAGTCTCCTTTGGATTCCTATCTTCATTTCCCTCTCTCTCCTCTCTTTTCCCTTTTCTTCCTCTCATTCTCCCTTCCTCTTTTCCTTCTTTCTTCTCACCCCTTTCCTTCCAGGCTATTTACAATGAGCACCAACAACGCACCAGAAACCATGCAAAATGTGAGATGATGTGCAATGTTCTAGTGTCCTTCTTAAATAGAAGATGAATTTCCAAGGAAAGTTCCGACAGAGATAAGTTCACTGCCCATCCTTTATCTGGATACATTGACCACCCTAGGGTTTTTTTCTCTACAGTTATATTACAATGTTCAATTTTTACCGTTATAATCATCTGAGTTCCTTGCTTCTTCTTCCTCTTTATGCTTTTATCAAACTTCACTTGCTATTAAGCCATGGTTTGTAAATGCAACATGATGTGTTCAGTTCTTTTGGATTTTTTCACAGTTTTCTCATCTGTCGCAATATTTTTATAGTTGACACTATATTGATCCTTTTTTCTGTCTTCCTGTCTGGTCATTCTTCATCTTCTTTTTCGGCTTCTCTTTTCACCTTCTGAGAGTGGGCATTTCCCCCATGTCTCATTCTGGTTCTTTTTTATCTTTCTTCAAGCCTCCACTGTGCTTAAATATGTATAATCGCCTTCAGGGTATTTCTATACTTTCTTTAGAATTAAAAGTTTTCAAAATTCAAGCTTATCTTGTTCTCACACAAAAATGTACTAACTTTGTTTTCTGATTTTCCTATTACTGGTCATAGTATCTAGACCTGACTAGTCAAGTTCTTTTGATTTTTTTTTTTCCCAGAAAGTCTCTTCATTTTCTATATTTTTCATTCACACTAATAATTTTATTACCATTCATTTTAGAAAAATGTATTTATTTCTGGCTGCATTGCTGTCTTCACTACTACACGTGGGCTGTCTCTAGCTGCGGGGAGCCGGGGCTGCCCTCCAGCTGCGGGGAGCCGGGGCTGCTCTCTAGCTGCGGTGCATGGGCTTCTCATTGTGGTGGTTTCTCTTGTTGTGGAGCACAGACTCTAGGCACAAGGGCTTCGGTAGTTACAGCACACAGGCTCAGTAGTTTAAAAGTATAAAGAGGAAGAAATAGTTTAAAAACATAAAGAGGAAGAAGCAGGTGGCATATGGGCTTCGTGGCCCTGAGGCATGTGGGATATTCCTTGACCAGGGATCGATCCTGTGTCCCCTGCATTGATGGGTGGATTCTTAATCACCGGACCACAGGGGAAGCCCCACCACTCACTATAAGGGAAGGTCTTCCCAACTCATGGCTCTAGTTTCCTCTCCAGTCCACTTTGCATGCTAGTGCCTCATTCATCTTTTTGAAATGTTTCTTCCTTCTATTATTCTCTGACTCAAATCTCCAGCCACTGCCCATTACTAATTTGATAAAAATCCATATTCCTTAGCCTCATATCCAAAAACTCCCTATTGTTAGGGCCCTTTTTATTTTTTAAGTCTTCCAATTTAAGTCTTTTTCTTCAGTTTTCCCAATTTAAGTCTTGTCCTTTAGGTAGGCAAATTCTTTACAACACAAGGGCAAATAGTATATTGTTCATTTGCCATATTTCCCTCTTGCTTATAATATCTACTTCCTCCATACAAATCTTTTCCTATTTTCAAGAGCCAATCTGTCAACTTAAAAAATTTTTTTAACTACTCCATGTTAACAGTCATTTATCCTTCTTCCAATTCCTATATTTTTTAATTGACTTTTCTAAAATTTTGGTACCTAGCGTGATATTAATAAATATTTTAATTTTTTCTTCATGGCTTTTATTCTCCTTGAAATTATCTGTTCTTAGTAAATAAAACTCTCTGACTTATAGAACATTAGAGTGTGAAAGAATTTTAAGCTCACCTGATCAAATGTTCTCATTGTATAGAAGAGAAAACAGGCATCAGTGACTGTCCCAAAGGCTCACAATGACTAATGACTTTTCTTATTCAGCTACCTTTCCCCATATGACTGGGGAAAAAGCTCATTGATTACAGGGTAAACATCAGGGCTTCCAGAGCTTGTAGAGTCCTTTATAATTTACAGACTTTGCACACAATATCCCATTTTCTAGGTGTAGTCTGAATGTCCTTGCTATCATGAGAGATTAAAATAATGTATGATTAGCATTTCAGTTTCACTTGAATGCATATGAAATAATTCTTTTCATGGTAGGTTAAACCTTATATTTTCATATACTTACCTTATGTATACCTTATATACCTTCTTAATTTGCTTTACTGTGGATAATGCAAAGGTGAAATCAGGAAAGAGATTTGCATGATCATAAATGCCAAATTAGTAGAACCTGAAATATTGACGTTTTCTATATAAATTATATCAGAATTTTATAAAAATATATATTATAAAAAAGAACTTTCAGCCTAACAGAAGACATTTTGTTAAGTAATTATGATGATTCAGAACTTTGCTTGGTCTATTTGTTCTGTGAGTAAAACCTCAGTGCTAATGAGGCCAAGGTTTCTGGTCTTTTCCTGATAAGAAAATGGGCTATATTTTGTTCTATGGACATTTTGACCTGGTACCTCCTTGAGTTGCAGTTTTTAAAATGAGTGAAGCCTATCACAAGGGAGTCTAGAACAGAGAGGACAACAGAGCATCCAAATCTGTTATTGTTTCATATCAGCTTCCGATTTTATGGGTCAGAATGTTCTCTTTGAATAGAGAACTCAGAATTTGCCGCATATATTAAACCCCACTAAGAGCACAAATAGTAACAAATTAAAATTTTTTCTTATTTGATTGTATTTTCAGTTTAGCATTGCTTAATATGCTCTCTTTAAATATAAAAATCCCTATGGAATTTTTATTAATTAATCCTTGGTTGATGCTTCGATTCCTGATTGGGACCAAATAGGACCCTGGTAGCGTCCTATCCATACCCTTCATTGTTCATTTAGCATCCCATGGACAGAGGAACCTGGTAGGCTGCAGTCCACGGGATCGATAAGAGTCAAACACGACTGAGCGACTTCACTTTCACTTTTCATTTTTATGCATTGGAGAAGGAAATGGCATCCCACTCCAGTGTTCTTGCCTGGAGAATCCTAGGGATGGGTAGCCTGGTAGGCTGCCGTCTATGGGGTCGTGCAGAGTCGGACACAACTGAAACGACTTAGCAGCAATTCAACTAAAGCTGAGCACTGAAGTATTGTTGCTTTTGAACTATGGTGTTGGAGAAGACTCTTGAGAGTCCCTTAGACTGCAAGGAGATCCAACCAATCCATCCTAAAGGAAATCAGTCCTAAATATTCATTGAAAAGACTGATGCTGAAGCTGAAACTCCAACATTCTGGCTACCTGATGTGAAGAACTGACTCACTGGAAAAGACCCTGGTGCTGGGAAAGATTGAAACCAGGAGGAGAAGGGGACACCAGAGAATGAGATGGTTAGATGGCATCACTGATGCGATGAACATGAGTTTGAGTAGGCTCCGGGAGTTGGTTTTGGACAGGGAAAGCTTGGTATGCTACAGTCCATGGGGGTCACAAAGAGTCAGACATGACTGAATGAATGAACTGAACTGAACTGAATTCAGCTAACAACTTTTGTGTATCATCATCTTTTGTGTATCTAAAATTACCTTACCTATTGGGAATTCCCTAGTGGTCCAGTAGTTAAGACTACACACTTCCAATGTAAGGGGTATGTGTCCAATCCTTGGTCAGGAAACGAGATCCCACATGCCAAGTGATGTGGTAAAAAATAAAATAAAATAGCCTATCACTTAATCCATTATACCCATCTTTTTCTGTAGATTCTTAAACATGTTCATCATAGTTATAGTGTTTATCTGCCAATTCCTCATTGTGTGGGTGTTTCTATTGATTGTGTTTGTCCTTGGCTGTGAGAGAGATTCTTTTCTGCTTCTTCATGTCTAGTAATTTTGATTATACATTGTAGAAATTCTAAATTCTATTATTATATTTCTCTAAAGAGTAGGAATTTGTTTTAGCAGTTAGATTACTGGCAAGTCATTTGGACCCTATTGAGTCACAATATTCTTTGTAAAGGTGGATTTACCTTCGTTGTACCCTTCAACTTGGGAGTAACTCTTTAACTTAGAATATAATCCTTGAGCCTATAGCAAGTCCTTTTAGAAATTTAAATTAAAAATTCAAAGTGTTTATCTAAAGTGTTGATCAAACTTCTCTAACTTGGAAGAAGCTTAAACTCCAAACTCTGTCCTCTTGGGTCTGCCCAGTACCGCTGCTAAGATATCAGCTCAGCATTTTTAGAATGCCAATTCCTCTCTCAGTTTCCACTGGGCTCTTTACAGTCATGCCTGCATGTATGGAGTGAGACTCAGCCAAGTGTTCTAAAGTCTGCAAATTTGGGTCTCCCCATCCTGTGGCTTGCTCTTCCAAAATTTCTTTCTCTATACCCTGGTATTTTGGCAGCCCCAAATTCTAATCTTAGATTTCCCAGCTCAAGATTGTTGCTCTCTGCTTGAGTTCTAGGTTTCAAGTTTCTCATTTACTGGAGAGTTGCTTCATGGGAGTACGTGGATAAATATAGTTTCACCTATTATGCTAACTTGTTTCCACAATTTGATTTATTCTTGTTTCTGCCTCCTTTTCCTTCTGTTCCAATGCTTTCAAACAGTTGTTCTTGTTATTAATGCAAGGAAAGCTAAAATGCTGTTAAGTTACTCTGCTATCACCAAAAGTTACGCATGTACACACAATTTTATATCTTACTCTTTAAAGAGTTTCATGTATTTTTCAATTTATTAAAGCATTTTTATAAATATCTGTAATGACTGAAGAGTGCCCCAGTGTGTATGTGAATAAATATATTATCATTTACTTGGATATTCTACTACAAGGAGTCATATATTTGGATGTTAGCACAGCAAACACTTTTCTGCATAAAGCATTTGTGAAAATTTCTAGTTGTTTGGGAGAGATTTCCAGGGCTGAGACTAGTATAGATTAATAAGCCTTCTTCGAATTATTTTCCACTTTTAAAAATAATCAGTTGGTAAATTTACATATAATAAAGTATAATAAATACATTATTAATGGATTTATGGGTTTCTAGGTTTGTGTTACTAGCAGTGGATTCCTTTAACAACTTGATACAGCACAAGTTCTCAGAGGCATATCACAAATATGAAGTCAAAGTTTTTAGTTACTTTTTAAAAAGTTCAAATAAAGTTTGATGTCCTTGCATGTATTAACATATACTGGATGTCCTGAATATATTACCAAACTGAAATAGAATGAAACAATGTTGTTTTCTTTTTTCCACAAAAATAATTTATTATTGTAGAGTAACATACTGGGCTTTCTTGTGGTATGTCTTTAATGTCCTACTTTTAAACTTAGAAACATAGTCTATTTGTGTGTGAACAGAGATAGTGTCATTATTTATAAAAATGATGACAAAAATCTATATTTCTGGTTGTGATCTCTCTTTTTATAAATTTACTTCATTTGCATCTTGTCTGAAGTATGATAATCAAAAGACATTTAATCATTTGAATGATCATATGAAATGATATCATTTCTCAAATAATCATTTCCATTTCTTTGACATATTAATATAGTCATTGTCAAGTGATATCTTCTATCTAATCAAAATATTGTTTTTTTCTTTAAGCAAAAAGAAGATAATATACGTTGCTTAAATATGCTTGGCCATTTTGGTTTCGATTGTTTGGCTCATCAGCTGGTGGACAAATCTGTTCAACAAGGATTCTTTTTTAATATTCTTTGTGTGGGTAAGTGCCAAACCCCCCCATGAATTATTACTTAATTGTTCATTTCAACTTATTTTAAGCGGCATAACACTGGTACCGTTTAAGACTATGTCTTTGTGTTTGTATTGGTTTGGGTCTTCTTAGCCGTATTAGTTCGACATTTTTTCTCTAAGTGTTTCAGTACTCTTCAAAATATGTTACACTTTTGTGTATTTTACCTTTCCATATTATGTTAATGATGGATGGAGTCAGAAGTATCATATATATTTCAAGGATATTCTAGTCTTTGAAGTATTTGGGACCATTCTAGGGAGGAGATAGGGTGTCACTTCGCAGATATCTTATGCCCCTATGATGTATCTGTTTCCATACAGGGGAAACTGGAATTGGAAAATCAACCTTGATTGACACACTGTTCAATACTAATTTGAAAGACAAAAAATCTTCACATTTTTACACAAGTGTTGGACTTAAAATTCAGACATATGAACTCCAGGAAAACAATGTTCAGTTAAAATTAACTGTTGTGAAAACAGTGGGCTATGGTGATCAAATAAACAAGGAAGCCAGGTGGGTGTTTTATTATTTTAATTTTAAAAGTTATTAGTTCAAGGAATTTGCTTTTTTCCTCCATATATTAAAAAGTAATGTTCTGCTGCTGCTGCTGCTGCTGCTAAGTCGCTTCAGTCATGTCTGACTCTGTGTGATCCCATAGACAGCAGCCCACCAGGCTCCCCCATCCCTGGGATTCTCCAGGCAAGAACACTGGAGTGGGGTGCCATTGCCTTCTCCAGTGTTCTAGAATATATGTAAAATTGAATCACTTTGCTGTATAGCAAAAATTAGAACACTATAAATCAACTATACTTCAATTAAAAAATAATAAAGTGGGGGGTCTAATATAGATGGCATGTAGTTGGATTTTTTTAAAAAATCCATTCAGCCACTCTTTGCCATTTGATTGGGAAGTTTACTCCTTTCAAAGGGGCTCCTCTGGTAGCTCAGCTGTTAAAGAATCTGCCTACAGTACAGGAGACCTCGGTTTGATTCCTGGGTTGGGAAGATCTCCTGGAGAAGGGAAAGGCAATTCACGTCAGTATTCTGGCCTGGAGAATTCAGGGTCTCAAAGAGTCAGATGTGACTTTCACTTTTCTTTCTTTTCAAATAATTATATATAGTATATACTCTATAGTACATAATAATACATACGAGTAATTATTCACAAGGAATGACTTACTATTATTATTTTGCTATATGTTTTCTGTCTATCTTGTAGTTTCCATATTCCTCATTTCCTCTTTTTAATTTCTTTGTATTTTGTTGATTTTTGTAGTGATGTGTTTTCTTTCTTTCTTTTTTTTTAATGTATCTTTTATAGGTACTTTCTTTGTGGTTATCATAAGGTTTATATAAAGCATTTTATAAGTTTATTTTAAGCTTATAACAACTTCAATCACATGCACAATTTTACAGTTTTACCTTTTCTTCATTTTTGATATCAAACTTCATATTTTTATGTTATTCATCCATTAAAAGATTTTTCTATTTATAGTTATTTATACTTTTTTCTTTTTACTTCTATGGTACAGGTAAAAGTGATTAACATACCTTTTTCATTATAGTGTTACAATATTCTCTATTTGTCTATATTTGCCTTTATTGAACTTTTCCATTGAGTTTTATACTCCTGTGTGCTTTTGTGTTACTATAACGAGTCCACTTGCTTCAACTTGAATAACTCCCTTTAGCGTTTCTTTTCAGGCAGATCTAGTGGCGTTTCTTTGAAGGCAAATTCAGTGGTGATGAACTTCCTCAGTATTTATTTGTCTGGGAAGTATTTTTTTTCTTTCATTTCTAAAAGGCAGTTGGTAGTTTTTTTCTGTTTATCATTTTGACTGTATTATCCCGTTCTTTTCTAGCCTGCAAATTTTATGCTAAGAAATTGGCTCATAGTCTTATGGGGGCTCCCTTATATGTGATGAGTTGCTTTTCTGTTGCTGCTTGCAAAATTTACTTTTTGTCCTTGACTTTTTAAAAAGAGATTTTATTGGAGTATAGCTGTTTTACAGTGATGCATTTGTGTCTATTGTGCAGCAAAGTGAATCAGCCACACACATACATGTGCTGTGCACTCATGTGCTCAGTCATGTCTGACTCTTTCCGACCCATGGACTGCAGCCCACCAGGTTCCTCTGTTCATGGAATTTTCCAGGCAAGAATACTGGAGTGGGTTGCCATTTCCTACTCCAACACATACATACAACCCCTCTTTTTTGGATTTCCTTCCTATTTAGGTCACCACAGAGCACTGAGTAGGGTTCCCTGTTCTAGACAGTAGATTCTCATTAGTTATCCATTTTAAGGAGATCAGCCCTGGGATTTCTTTGGAAGGATTGATGCTAAAGCTGAAACTCTAGTACTTTGGCCACCTCATGCGAAGAGTTGACTCATTGGAAAAGACTCTAATGCTGGAAGGGATTGTGGGCAAGAGGAGAAGGGGACGACAGAGGATGAGATGGCTGGATGGCATCACTGACTTGATGCACGTGAGTCTGAGTGAACTCCGGGAGTTGGTGATGGACAGGGAGGCCTGGCGTGCTGCGATTCATGGGGTCGCAAAAAGTCGGACATGACTGAGCGACTGAACTGACTGACTGACTGAGTGTATATATGTCCATCTCAATCTCCCAGTTCATCCCACCCCTCCATTTCTCCCCTTTGGTGTCCATATATTTGTTCTCTACATCTGTGTCTCTATTTCTGATTTGCAAATAAATTCATCTGTACTAGTTTTCTAGATTCCACATATATGTGTTAATATACAATATTTGTTTTTCTCTTTCTAACTTACTTCACTGTATGACAGTCTCTAGGTCCATCCACACCTCTGCAAATGGTGCAATTTGTCTCTTTTTATGGCTGAGTAATGTTCCATTATATATATATGCCACATCTTTATCCATTCCTCTGTTGATGAACATTTAGGTTGCTTCCATGTCTTGGCTATTGTATATAGTGCTGCAGTGAACACTGGGGTGCGTGTATCTTTTGGAATTATGGTTTCTCTGGGTATATGCCCAGGAGTGGGATTACTGGGTCATATGGTAGTTCTATTTTTAGATTTTTAAAGCAACCTCCATACTATTCTCCATACTGGCTGTATCAATTTACATTCCCTCCAACGGTATAAGAGGATTCCGTTTCCTCCACACTCTATCCAGAATTCATTGCCTGTAGATTTTTTAATGATGGCCATTCTGAACGGTGTAAGGTGATACCTCATTGATTTGCATTTCTCTAATAACTAGCGATGCTGAGCTTCTTTTCATGTGTTCTTGGTCATCTGTATGTATTCTTTGGAGAAATGTTAACTTAGTTCTTCTACCCATTTTTTGATTGGGTTGTTTGTTGTTTTGATATTGAGCTACATGAGCTGTTTGCATATTTTAGAGATTGATCTCTTGTCAGTTGCTTCATTTGCAAATATTTTCTCCCATTCTGAGATTTGTCTTTTTTTGTCTTGTTTATGGTTTCCTTGGCTGTGCAAAAGTTTTTAAGTTTAACTAGGTCTTCTTTGTTATTTTTGTGTTTATTTTGATTACTTTAGTTGGTGGGTCTAAAAAGATCTTGCTGCAATTTCTGTCAGAGTGTTCTGCCTATGTTTTCCTCTGAGAGTTTTATAGTGTCTGACTTACACTTAAGAATGCATTGAGCTGTATACCCACCACGTCAGCTGGGACCTAGAACAGTTGTATCACATCCAAAAATTATCTTGTGCTTTAGTCAATTTACCCTTGTGCTGATACCATGCTATATTAATTATTTTAGCTTCACAGTAAGTCCTAATATAGGAAGAATATATCTTCTTCATTTTTTTCCCAGTACGTCTTGAGCATTCTTGGTTCTTTGCACTTATATATATGTATACATACAGAAAACTTGGATCCTAACTGGGACTGCATTGAACTGAGAGAGCATTTTGCCTTTTCTGTAAACAGTGGGTCCTTACAAAAATTATGCATTTGTGACTATGCAGTATCTTCCTTGCTGCTCATGGGCTTTCACTGGTTGTGGCAAGTGGGGGTTACTCTTCCTTGCGGGTCACAGGCTTCGTGTGTGGCGGCTTCTCTTGTCGTGGAGCATGGCCTCTAGGCAGGTGGGCTCAGCAGTCACAGCACTCAGACTCAATGGTTGCAGAACCCTGGCCCTGGAGTGTGGGCTCAGCAGTTACACTGTGCAAGGTTAGCTGACCCTCAGCATGTGGAATCTTCCTTGACCAGGGATTTAACCTGTGTCTCCCGCCTTGGTATGCAGATTCTTCACCACTGTACCACCAGTCAAGTCCAATAATGGGCCTTCTTATTGGTTTATAATTGTTACCTTTGTAAGGACATGTTATGAACATTTTCATTGCTGGGGCAAGCTAGTGAGTGCACATATTCACTATATAGTAAATGATAAAATCACAGACATCAGATGATATTAATGTTATGTTAAATGTTTGAATAATCTTTTTTTTTTTCCAGCTACCAGCCAATTGTTGACTACCTAGATGCTCAATTTGAGTCCTATCTTCAAGAAGAATTGAAAATTAAGCGTTCCTTAGGTGACTACCACGATTCCCGCGTCCATGTGTGCCTCTACTTCATTTCGCCTACAGGACATTCTCTGAAGTCTCTTGATATATTAACCATGAAGAACATTGACAGCAAGGTGCGTTTGGTAAATCTATCAGCCTATCAGATTTGATACTTATTTTGAAACAATACAAATCTTGAACTTCCCTAGTGGTCCAGTAGTTAAGTATCCATCTGTGGGTGCAGAGGACATGGGTTCGATTCCTAGTCCTGGAAGGTCTCATATGCCACGAGGCAACTAAGCCCATGTGCCACAACTACTGAACCTAAGAAACAGTGCAAATCTTCAAAGGATT